>JARQZK010000756.1:485000-510000 GCA_030704885.1 Cynegetis impunctata
GAGTTTTCAGAGTCGAGAAAGAGTGTCTAGTAGAGTTGATATGAAATAAAATTTTGATTTAGTGTGTCTACATTGCAATATCTCATAATCACTATACTTTGACAGTGTATTTAATTATTAAAATCAAGAAATAATGCTAATTTTTCATATATTTAATAGAATTTTCATATGATGAAATCTGTTATTTCCTCATCCTAAAAATTTTAATCATATATTTGAAACCGCGTTCGGAATAGTGGTTGAGTTTATGTTGCAAAATGAGAAGTCATTTCCATTTGATAACAGATGAAGAACTATAAAAGGTTTGGATATCATTGTACAAGTGCCAAATCCATAATTGTAGTTTTCACGTTATAAGTAGATGCATCCAATTTTCTTGACAATTAATCTGTATAAACAACGAAACAACTTCCCAAGGAAGAAAATCAATATCTTCTGAAAAAAAATTTAAAAGTTTACGGAAAAATACATCAAAAACTGTTAAATATATGAAAAAATTTATTTTGTAGAAAAATAAAAACAATAAATATAATAAATAGGGAGGATTTCTTGACAGTGATTGGATGGTATATTACAACGGTGATATTTTATGATAACGATTGAATAAAATAGTTTTCTGAATGAATTGACCACAGTAATCTGTTTTTTCAAAAGAAAACTCACGTTTGAGCTCATCAATTCTTATTACCAAATCTCGGGTGGGTTCAGTTAATACCAAAGAATTTTGTGATTCCGCGTTCCTCATAAATATTTATCGCCGAGATAAGAGAGTTAATTGCAATCATCTCTTGGCTGGTTCCGGCGCGGTGTTGCCAGATTGCTCGAAAAATCTTAGTTAAACAGAAAAATTTTATGAACAAAACTAAATTTGAATTTACTACGTTTATTATCACAAAATATTTTGAAAAATATAACACTGCGATTGCAATTTCGGTCACTAGACCATCATCGGGCAGATTGAGTTAAGAACTGAATACAAAATTATAGATTTGCGCTTACGGGTGGGAAAGAATTATTGCAGGTACCTAAATAGACAAGAGGAACATATTTCAAGAAGGGCTAATCGAGTGAATTACCCAAATTGGTACAATGCAATGTTCTTAGAAAAGTCGATTTTGTTTGAATACACTAAATATAGGAGAATATATCAGGTCAATCTGGTCGTTCAGCAAGGTATCTTTTGCATTAAGATTGAGTTTAAAAATTTCTAATGATTCTAAGTAAGTAAGTATCATTTTATCTATCAAACTTGTATGAAAACCATTATTTGAAGCAATTATTTTTATAGTCGAAATTTCTTTTGCTAAATTTGTTACAAGAAACGTAGTCAGCTAGCGTACAACAGCATATATCCTCAATTAAAAGTAGAAAAAGTTGATAATGTCATACCTAAATGTAATATTAAAATTGCTTTCAAACCTAAGACAAAACTCTCAGGATTTTTATTCAATGCTAAAGATATCCCTTCAAAATTTGAAAGTTCAGCAGTTTATAAGTTGATTTGTCCTGTATGTAAAGGATTATATATAGGTCAGACTGGTCAATCGTTCAAGACAAGATTTAAAGAACACCAACAATCTTTTTTGAAAAATAAAACGGATTCAACGTTTTCAAATCATTGCCGTGAAAACCACCACCCATTTCCACAAATAGATAATTTTAAAATCATGCACAAATTACCGCAAGGAACCAAACTTACTTACTTTTAAACTCAATCATAATGCAAAAGATACCTTGCTGAACGACCAGATTGACCTGATATATTCTCCTATATTTAGTGTATTCAAACAATAACGACTTTTCCAAGAACATTGTATTGTACCAATTTGGGTAATACACTCGATTAGCCCTTCTTGAAATATGTTCCTCTTGTCTATTTAGGTACCTGCAATAATTCTTTCCCACCCGTAAGCGCAAATCTATAATTCGGTATTCAGTTCTTAACTCAATCTGCCCGATGATGGTCTAGTGACCGAAATTGCAATCGCAGTGTTATATTTTTCAAAATATTTTGTGATAATAAACGTAGTAAATTCAAATTTAGTTTTGTTCATCATGTTAAATTATCACGTAGTAACGACGGATTCCATTAAGTATTTAGAAAAATTTTATCTGCAATTTTGGAGGTTGTACTGGCTGCGGTACTAGCGGTGTGGTGGGTTGAGGTTTGAACTAAGTAGAATTTCAGCGTAACTGCTCCATCGACATACTACTGCCTTTTGAGGCCTCTGATGTCAGACAAAAATTCAATAACTCCTTCAAAACCAAGGAACAACAGCGTGGGGTCTATTGACGAGTACTTGAAAAGGAAGAGATCTTCCCCGGACGAAACAAATTTATTTTCAGGAAATAAGAAAACATCAAGATCACCACCTTTAAGCACATCATCACCATCATTAGAGGATATTAATATGGAAGAGCTGAAAAAACATATCACTAACTCAACCAAGGAACTAAAAGAGGAAATGAGAACAAATTCGGAGAAAATAGGAAGGGCATTAAATATTATTAGTGAACTAAGGGAAGAAATACTGAAGAAGGAAGCAAAATGGAATGAAGAAAAAAAGAAAATATTGGAAGATATCCAACGTCTCAATTCAAAATTTCTCTCGCTCGAAAATAAAATCGAAAAACAAGAAAAAATCGCTAGACAAAACATCATTACCATAAAAGGAGTTGAATTGCAAGAAAAAAATATCCCATTGTCAGAATCCGTCGCAGAATTTCTAAAAAAAGAAGTACAGATACAAACTATCTTAAAGAAAGCTTACAAGCTTAATAGCAGTGACAGAACTGTGATAGTGGCCGAATTACCAGATTTTTAAACAAAATTAAATGTCCTCCAAAAAAAGAAAAGCTTATACAGAAAAAAGATTTACATTGACAGCGACATCACAAAAGACGAACGATCAATTCAAGCAGAAATTCGGAGAGTAGCGAGAAGCGAAATGGCAAAGGGCAATCTAACCAAGGTGGGTTACCAAATATCGTATATCAACAATACTGAATATAAATGGAACAAATCACTCAACAACTGGAGCCGTTTAAAAAAAAACTAACAAATGCAACTTCCAGTTTTAATAATCCACTTTCAACCAAGACTCAACCAATTCAACCGGACCGAAAAATGAATTTCAAACAAAATCAAGTAAATACTGCAAATAATACAAAAAAAGTAAAAAAAGCCTCAACCGAACAAAGTAAGCATGTGAATGGAATGTTAATGGCCTCTCAAATTTATTTAAGTTGGACTCTTAACAAGAAGATGATCTTAAGAAGGCTGAAGTAATCTGTTTAGTGGAAACTTGGTCACTAGAAACAACTATATAGAAATACCCCAGTTTCTGAAAAAATATAGCACAATAGTATCCCAAGCAAAAAAAGAGAAAAGCATGGACGACCTAGCTCCGGAATGGTTATATTCTACAAAAAAGAATTACAACTGACAGTAATTGAGTCTACAAATTTATGGATAGTAAGCGAATTCAAAGTCAATTACTGGAAACCATCTGAGGATATTGATACCTGTTCAGTGAGGCTTTGATGGACTTCTCTGATAATTTCCAGGAACATAAATGGATAATAGGTGGTGACTTCAATGCTAGAGTGGGAGACCTAAACCTACTAGACTACGAACTTATTCAGACAGATAATCTCAACAGAGAATGAATATCCAGGGACAAAACTTCAAATACCAGAGGTAAAAAACTGATCGAGAGCACTGAGGAGTTTGGACTAATATTATCAAATGGAAGAACCAAAAGCGACACACCAGCCAACTTTACATTCATTTCCACCAACGGAAAAAGCACAATTGACCTTGTATTTGTCAATGAACATACCGTGGAAATTTTGAAAGATTTATAATTTAAAAATCTTTTACACGCTTCTCCACATATGACAGTCTACAACAAACTCACTATTACGTCCCAGCAATGTCAGGCCATATCTGAACTAGGCAATCAAACGAATATAGTCAAATACACATGGAATGAAGAGAACGCTGGTCTATTCACACTTGCTATGCTGAATACGGATCGTATATATTTGAACAGTAACGACAACGATATTTTAAATGAAATTCTCGTCCATGCGATTCAGGAAGCTGCAAGATTTGCGAAACTTATTACAGAAAGACGCCAATCGAAGTAACTTACCTAAGAAAAAAATCTCTGGTACGACGATGAATGCAAATAAAAAAAAAAGAGAAATGAAACAAAAGTGGAAAACTTACAGAAAATATGAAAAAGAGGGCAACCTGGCCGTGTACCTTTATCATAAAAGAAAATACTTCAAGATTTTCAAGATAGAAGGTCACTGCCAATGTAGATGTACGTTGATGACATGGTTCTTTTTGCCTCGTCAGTACAGAAAATACTTCAAGATGTTGAAACTAAAGAAAAAAACATTCTAAAACGAACTCATCGAAAATTTGACACAAGTAAAAAATCCTCAAATGTTTTGGAAAACTGTAAGAAAATTTACTTATACCCAGCACCCTTCAAACAACATAACGGCAGATAAATGGACGAGATTCTTGGAAGGCATTTATGAAGAAAGACTTGTGAACGAGCAGCACTTTATGTCGGTGATTCACCCTTTTCTGGACACTGAAATAACGATGAACGAATTAATATCAGCAATAACTAATACAAAAATGAATAAAGCGCCGGGACCTGACTCGATACCGAATGAATACTACAAGAATATGACACCGACGTGGACTCACTACATAATAAACTTATTCAATAACATCATCACTTCTGAAAAATGTCCGAAAAATTGGGGAAGCATGCGCATGCTTTACAAAAAAGGAGATAAAAATGATCCAGCCCATTATAGAGGAATCTCTTTACTCAACACCATAACAAAGATTTTCACCACCATTATATACCAAAGACTGTCTGACTGGAGTGAGGCGTGTGGGATATTCCCGGAAGAACAGTCCGGATTTCGACCAGGGCGTGTATGCTTGGACAGTCTATTTACACTGAACGCTGCAGTCAACATAAACATCACACCTAAATCATCTTACATGTACGCCACCTTTGTTGACTTTAGAAGGGCATTCGACTCTGTAGAGCATGAACTACTATGGTACAAACTGAACGAAATTGGTGTTAGTGGAAAATTAATTAGAATTATCCGCTATTTGTATGGGAAAACCAACATAAAGGCTACCTTCGAATCAACACAATCAAATGAGAGAGATAAGAACACTCACTCAACAGGAGTGATGCAGGGTGATAGTTTATCGCCCCTGCTCTTCGCCTTGTTTCACTCGGATATGGTTGAATTTTTTCAAAATCAAATTTTGGACGGAATCAAGATTATAAGTAGAAGGTCACTGCCAATGTTGATGTACGCTGATGACATCGTTCTTTTTGCCTCGTCAGTACCGGATGGAAACCGAAAACTCAAAGTTTTGGAAAAATACTGCGATATGAACAAACTCATAGTAAATACTGACAAAACAAAAATCATAATATTCCACAGAGGAAGAAAGGTCAAAAATCTCGGCACATTAGTATACAAGAACGTTCCAATCGAATATGGGAAGAGTTTTACCCACCTTGGAGTACCGTTTTCTGCATCTGGAGTATTTAAAACAGCGGCAGAACATTTTAAAAGAAAATCAAAAATCGCATCAGCCAAAGTGATACGCATACTTCACAATGCAAAATCGAACAGCTTCGACACTAGATCTAGACTCTTCGAGGCTGTAGTAAGATCAACACTTTTGTTCGGGAGTGAAATCTGGTCAATGAGATATCAAAAAGAACTGGAAAATGTTCAATCAAGTTTTTCCAAACGCATGTACCATTGGCCAATAAACACACCAAATTATACGATCCAACTGAAGGCCGGACAACCAAAATTGGTGACTCAAATTATAAAACAATCCTTGAATCTTTGTAACAAAATCCTCAAAATGGATGACACAAGATTGCCTAAGGTATGCCTTAAAGCATTAATAGATAATCATAGCACTAATACCAATATAATAGAATTTAACTGGATCAGTCAACTTCAACAACTGCTGGCGCCGTTGGGAGAAGAAATTATATGTAAAGTCACTCAAAACTGTATACCAAGGAGGTGGATAGACGACGTAGTGGAAAAATCGAACAACAACGAACTCAGTAAAAACATAGAAAATGCAATCAACTCGGAATATTTACCATATTACAGGAGCATAAGTGGACTATCTGAAGGGGAAGAATATATGCACCTCAGGACTTCAATCAAAAAATAAAAAGTCATCAGCCAGGTCAGACTATCCAGTAGAACAAACATACGAATTTATGTCAACAGAAATTCATACTTGATTGATTACTATGTCACCTGTACTATATGCAGCAAACAAGGAGACTCTGCATCATTTTATATTCGAGTGCCCTTTCTACAAACACTTAAGAGACGTGTACATCAAACCAAATATTCAAAGAGAAAAAATAGAAGAAATACTAACGATAAAATCTCAAAAACACCTGGACCAACTATACTACTTTATAATCGGAGTTTTGAAGATCAGATCATTCGTTATCAATGAATAGAAAAAGAAAGTTTATTTGTTATCTATCAATTTCAGAATAGCTATTTATGCCATCAGTTACGAAATGCCTAGTTTTGTGTAACGCGTGAGATTTTTGCGGAACGAACGAAGTGATTTTCGCAAAAACTCACAAGTTACACAAAATTTCATTTCGTAACGTATTGCATACAAGTTTTTGTCTAATTTTGAAGAAAGTAATAAAAAAATAAAATTTAATATAATTGATAAAAATTTGGAAAACATAAATTTAGTTTGTTGCTGTTACTTCATGTTAGTTGTCAGTTTGACATTTTGTGAAAAAGTCTAGACGAAAGGTTTTTAGCGAGATTGATATATTTTTAGTTTTATTTTTTAAAAATGAGTGATTCAAGTTCTGAAGAGCTACCAAGCGATATTGAAGAGGCAGCAGGTAATGCTCTATTATCAGTAATTCCCAAAAAGTCAAAGGCAGTTTATGATTTGGCATACGAAAAATTTGTTACGTGGTGAAGAAAATTAAACATGAGAAAGTTTTACTTGCATATTTTGAGGGTAAGAAAGATCTAAAAGTTTCCACATTATGGACACTTTACTCAATGTTAAGGTCTGAACTAAATCTGAAAAGGAATATTGATATTGAAAAATATACAAATTTGGTAGCATATATTAAAAGGCAAGCGGACGGGTACAGTGCTAAAAAGTCAAAAGTTTTTATTAAAGAAGATTTTGCCAAATTTTTAGTGGAAGCTGATGACAAAGAATACTTAATGGCTAAGGTTGCAATGATAATTGGAAAGGCAGGAGCATGCAGAAAAGCAGAATTAACATTTCTTCCAGTTGAAAATGTTATAGACGAAGGAAGCCATTTTCGTGCTGATATCCCACCTTCAAAAACAAAAGTTATACGGCAGTTTGCAATTACCACTGGAGACATTGAAAATACGAATCTTAATTATTAAATATTAAGAAAATATATTAAGTTGCGTGCCCAGGTTCTTGAATACAACAGATTTTTTGTAAAATATGCGAATGGAAAATGTACCAGAAATCCTGTGGGAATTAACACATTCAGCAGTCTGCCAAAAGTTATTGCACATTTTCTTGGTCTTTCAAATCCTGTTCTATATACTGGCCACTGCTTCAGAAGAAGCTCTGCCACTTTCCTAGCAGACAGTGGCGCTGATATTTTAAAATTAAAGAGCCATGGAGGTTGGAAATCTACCTCTGTTGCGGAGGGATATGTTGAAAATTCCATGAATAATAAAAAACTTATAGCGCAAAAAATATTTGGTGAAACATCTAATGCAATGTGTGCCGCTTCCCAAATAACAGCAAGTTCGAGCAATGAAAAAAATATGTCGTTGGGAATTAATTTGAATAATTGCAATAATTGTGTTATCAATATTTATAATAATTAATTAATTTATAATTTATGTTTTTAACTTGTATTATAACAGTTTAATAAATAGAATAATTCTTTTTGTCACTAATTTTGATATACATTTTTCGTCACCAATTGCATAAAATTTTACTTTATGCAACTAGTTACAAAAAGTAAGACGTTTCATAATGTCAATCAGTTTTAAAAAGTGTCACTTTATATGTCAAAATTAGAAAAAAAATAATATTGTTAATTTTCCTTTATGCAGCTTTGCAGCCCTTTTGTATAGACATATGTATGAAAGCAAAATAAAATTATTATTATTATTATTAGTATAGTAATTATTTGTTATTTGTTCGTTAATAAAGTCATTATTTGAAATGAAAATGATAATTTATAATAATATTTTTTGGTAATGTGAATAAAACTTCGGTTTTCGATTTTAACTTTATTTTTTAAACATATCAATTGTTCCGCCAAACACAGTAGCTTCATCAGATGAGTAATTCAAACTAATTTTATAAATGGAATATCCTACGAATGTACAAATTGGAAATACAATTGGGGGTGGGAAAATCTAAACTTAATCTATTGGTAGGTGGATAAAAGTATAAAAGTGAGTAAACATAATAGGTACAAACCAAGCTAGTTGGTCGAGTACTTAGCGTACGCTAGCTAGTATTTGGGAGGGTCGGGTTCAAACCCCGGGGTCGACTAGTTTGCCATGAGTTTTTTTCGGAGGTTTCCTCATGGTGATGTAAGTCACTGCTTGCAAACTTACAAGGCGAATGCTGGGCCAGTATTAATCCTCTGAACCCTACCCACACTTCCTATGTTCCATAAATATCCCGTCTCACCTATCCTTAATGCACTTGTACATACAATTGTTTCCTCTGATCTGACTGAAGGAGTTAATCCCAAACTCAAGCTGCCCGCCCCCCTGACATATATTTCAGGGAGGAATTAAACATGTGTGTTTCCTTTCTTTTTCCTTCCTTCACAGGTACAAAGATCCAAGATTTTACTAAAATAAAATAAACAGAGAAGAATTATTAATATCTAATTGATCATTCAATAAATTACTGGAACTTTTTCTAATATTGATTTCAAGGGCATCTACTAAGTTATGATTTTAGCCTTTCTTTTCTCCTCTCTTAATTTTATACTAGTGAAATATTGAATTATTGTAGCTGTTATGTTTACCCACTTTCATACTTTTATCTACCTGCCAATTGATTAGGTTTTCCCATTCCCATTTATATTTTTCATATTTCTAGATTCTTAAGATATTCCATTTGTAAAGTTAGTTTGAATCACTCATCTGATGCAGCCACTGTGTTTGGCGAAACAATTGTTATGTTTAACAAAATGAAGTGAAAATCAAAACCGAAGTTTTATTTACATTATTGTTATTACGGATTTTCATCAAGTATCGGCCGGATCGATTAGTTATATTGTAATACTTTGGAATAATCAACACAACAAAATTGACTCAGTTTTATTTTCAATTGAGCGAAGCGAAGCTTAATCAGACTACTCTTGTATTTCGCTTGTTCGTATATATTCTCCTCCTAAACACCAAGCTAGTTAGTCGAGTACTAAGCGTACGCAGGCTAGTATTTGGGAGGTCTCGGGTTCAAACCCCGGGGCCGACTGGTCTGCCATGAGTTTTTTTCAGAGGTTTCCTCATGGTAATGTAAGCCACTGCTGGCAAATTTATAAGGCGAATGCTGGGCAAGTATTAATCCTCTGAACCCTACCCACACTTCCTATCTTCCATAAATATCCCGTCTCCTCAATTCTTAATGCACTTGTACATACAAGTGTATCCTCTGATCTGGCTGAAGGAGTTAATCCCAAACTAAAGCTGCCCGCCCCCCTGACACATACTTCAGGGAGGAATTAAACACGTGAGTTTCCTTTCTTTTTCCTTCCTTTACATGTACAAAGATTCAATATTTCACTAAAATAAATTTAACAGAGAAGAATTATTAATATCCAATTGATCATTCAATAAATTACTGGAACTTTTTCCAATATTGATTTCAAGGGCATCTACTAAGTTATGATTTTAGCCTTTCTTTACTCCTCTGTTAAATTTATTTTAGTGAAATATTGAATCTTTGTAGCTCTTATATTCACCCACTTTTATCTACATGCCCAGGCCCATCTTAAGAGTTTCGGTGGCCCAAGGCACCGGAATTTTTTATTGCCCCAATACTTTTTCATATTTATCTGAAATGAATACTTAGATGTGAAATAATATATTTTTTCATTCGTGAAGCTAAATAGCAATTCAAATATTCAGCAAAAATATAATAATAATAAAAACAGTTAAATTTCTAATTTAACTTTTTAATGGTAATTGAAAACAATTTTGGAAAAAAATGGTACTCAGTAAGATACAAAAATCACAAATAACCTAAATAGGTTGTTTTCTTGCTTTGAGTTCGGCAAACATCACCGTCGGGTGGCCTAAGGGGTCATCGAAAATGAATAATAAGCTGTTTTAAATCGAATGTAATTCAGTGTTTCCTACAAAATTGAAATATTTTTGATTTTTTAAATATACAGCATGAAAAATTCACCAAGGGGGAGCTTTACGCCAATGGCCCCCTGAAGCCAATGCCCCAAGGCATGCCAATAGATTAGGTTTAGGTTTTCCCATTCCCATTTGTATTTCCCTTTCTAGATTCGTAAGATTCCATTTAGTTTGAATTACTTGTCTGATGAAGTCACTCTGTTTGACGAAACAATAATTGTTATGTTCAACAAAATAAAGTGAAAATCAAATAACGAAGTTTTATTTACAACCAGCTAATAATCTATTTTGTGGTTCGTTCTAGGACTAACAATTTCCAGAGATCCAATAGCTATGCACCAAGTTACAGACAAATCCATCCAATAACTTAATAATTTCTTGAAACATTTTCCTGTTGTTGAACTTGGCTGCGTAGCTTACATTATTCAACTCTGACACATTCATTTTTCATCATATACCTCGACTGATTCCAAAATTATACCTTTACGAGATTGAATTCCATTTATTTACCTAATCACAAAATGTATTTAAAATTAGCTCTATCGAAGTAATTCTTCAAAATGAATACGAACAAATGCATAATAGTTTAATAATCACTTCAATGGGTGACAAACAAAAATGATCGAAACATGGGAACAAGTTTTACTTTCGTTGATATCTTGGATATCCAGAAGTTATCAATTCAATGATTTGGCCAGTTCAGAACCTCAGTTTGGGCACACTAGGCTAACGAAAATATCCAACCTAAACATCTTGAAAACGGGTAATAGTAATGGAACCAAATATCTGCAGAATGCATCTTTGAGCTGAAAAATAAAGGAATAAAATTTTATCAAATCTGAGCTAATGTTGATCGATATTATACAGAAGTGAATGTTATCCTCTTCATGTGATAATATGAGGGTGACGCTTTTAAAACAATTCACTTGGATTATTCATGATGGTAGAGGTTTTTTTGTGAAAACCCCCAGGCTTCTCGATTTTGCTTTCAAAGTAGATAATATATATATATATATATATATATATATATATATATATATATATATATATATACATTTGATTTAAAATTCATTAATTTATATTGATGCCCCTGCACAGTGGCACATCATTTTATATTTATTTCAATTCTCTTTAGAAACATGTTTTTGTTCAACTTTTAGGTGAATGTGAAACGTCTATTAGAAATGCCGTTAAAATATAAAATAAATCAAAAGAATAACGTTTCAAACGAATTTCATCGATTAAATGCTTTATTCAATATTTTGCCGAACTCTGGATAGGCAAGTGAGGTTTCTACGAATGTTCATCAATAACGTCAGATTCAACACCATTGAACTTTTCCTTGAGTTTTGATCTAAAAATTGTTTTTTATAAAACGGAATCTACCTCTTTAGAAGATGCTCTCCACTGAATAGTGGTACAATGTGGTGAAATAACATAATAAAAATTTACAACATTTTCGGGAAAATGTTAATTGATTTACTCTTCCGTCATTCCGAATATTTTCTCATTCATTTTAACGTCAACAAGTGAAAAACCTCCAGAGTGATGTCCCACTCGACCTCCGTGACTTTTAAGGTTCTGGAATGTGTTGCCTCTGACCTCATGGGCTTGTGAACTGTGTGCGTTACACAGTGTTGTAACTCATACACAAATTTACGATTGAAAGAAACTTGCCTTGGGGTTTTTCAGAAAACTCCCTACAATACGACACCCGGTATATATATATATATATATATATATATATATATATATATATATATATATATATATATATATATATATATATATATATATATATATATATATATATATATATATATATATATATATATATATATATATATATATATATATATATATATATATATATATATATATATATAGAGAGGAAAGTCACCAAAGTCGGGCCCCCATCTACTTTTTGGCACCTACAAATTTTATAAATCAAGATATGGAAGTTACAATACCTGTATTTCAAATTGTAAACATTTTATTGAAACATACAGTCGACACAAATTTGAGAATATACTTATATTTGAGAAATTTGGAAAAAACTTGCGACATGCATTTTTCGGAGTTTGGAAAAAGAGATCCTAAAGTGGGCCCCCTGTCTAAATACGCCGAAAAGATCAAAAAGTAGGTGAATTAAACATTGTTTTTCTTTTATATATATATATTTTATTCATTGACAGAAGTAACAGATGTAAGTGTCTTTTTCGGCGCCTGCGCAGTCGACGTGAGCCCACAAAGAGCACATTAAACACATTATCCACTGCTTCCCCCTTGTGTCCTCTGAAAACTTAACACTGCAAAAAATACACTCCGCATCTTCATCAGCTGGCGCCGATTTCCCCGGAGGAAGTTCAAAATCTGCTGAATCGCCTGAAGAAATCGAGGGGGCCCGACTTAGGCACAATTGTTTTTGTTTATTTTGGGGTTATATTTTTTTTTTCGAGCAACTAGCCAAACCTTCAACCCAATAATCTGATCAATCATTTCATGCACTTCAAAAACACAAATAATTAGAATTACTTACCGGTCAATCTGCGTCAACAAAACAACAAAAACAAATGCACGCAAAAGTTTCACACAGCGGCAAGAAATTGTTTGGACTGTCAATTTTCAACTGTGAAAGATTAAATCAGACGATTGGAGACATATGTCGGAGCGCATCCAAAACTATCACATGTAGGTGGTTTTGTGGGTATAGAGATCTACATATGGAAATAAAGAGAAGGGCCCGCTTAAAGACAGGGGCTCGACTTTGGTGACTTTCCTCTACCTATATATATTTATATATATTTTAAAATGATGAGGCCGTAACTCGATGAAAATCAATTGTTAGAATGTTTGAGAAATAAAACTCTGAGTTTAACGATTTTCACATATAATAAACAAAACAGTTGCACAACGCGTTTCGCTGACACTACAGCCTCTGCTGGTGCACATTTCAAACTAAAACTAAAATATCTAATACAAGGTTTGCAAAGTACAATTAAAAATTTGGAGAATAAATTCTGGGTATCTACCTTTAATCATTGAATCATTGAAAAGGTTAACAGCTCCCCCCTTCTTAACCTTTTCAATGAATGAAGGTAGTTTATTTTTGGAATCCCAGAATGGATTTTACAAATTTATAATTTTACTTTGCAAACTTTACATTGGTTATTTTAGTTTTAGTTTGAAATTCGCACCTGAAGAAGCTGTAGTTTCAGCGAAACGCGTTGAGCAACTGTAATGTTTATTATATGTGAAAATCTTTAAACTCATAGTCTCATTTTTAAAACATGTTATATATATATATATATATATATATATATATATATATATATATATACATATATATATATATATATATATATATTTGTTTATATTTATTACATCTCCATACATATACATGGTATGAAATCAATCACTGATCTTTCATTTTAATGGCATCCTCTAATAACGTTTATCAGTTAGACAAAAATATCGTTAGGAACAAACTTTGATAAGTGACAAAAGAAATAAGGTTTAGATTTCAAATATTAAACAATAGTTACTAGGAATCTCGTGTTTAAATTGTTGTAGAAGGAAACCTATCTGAACAATTTCAAGAGACAAGGTCGAAAGCACTCACATTCCCAAATCAGAAAAAAAAACTTGTTACTATGATGGTGGATAATATTTTTCTGCATAATATTAAAGAAGATTTCCACGTATAACTCGTGTTATCAACGAGAAGGTCTTCGTTGTCTAAACATGTTCAATGGTTAATTATTAGACCGATTAAATTAATTTCAGAGAAAAATACCTAGAAAATCATATTAAAATTTAAATCGATTTGGAAAATATTTCAATACAAAATTGATGAAAGCATGGAAATATTTATGAGGAATACGGAATCACAAATTATTTTGTATTACCCAAATCCACCCAAGATTTGGTAATAAGAATTGATGAGTTCAAACGTGGGCTTTCGTCTTAAAAAAAATTACTGTGGTCAATTCATTCAAGAAACTATTTTATTCAATCGCTATCAAAAAATTTCACCGTTGGAATCCACCATCCAATAACTATCAGGAAATCATCCTTATTTATTATATTTGTCGTTTTTATTTTTCTACAAAATTAATTTTTTTATATATTTAACAGTTTTTGACGTATTCTTCCGTAAACTTTTCAATTTTGTTTTTGCAGAAAATATTGATTTTTTCCCTTGGGAAGTTGTTTCGCTGTTTATACAGATCAAGAAAATTTGATGCATCTACTTATCACCTGAAAACAACAATTATGTAATATTCATTATAATTCATATTACACAAAAGAATTTACTACTAATTGATGAAACATTAAAAACAAGTGCGCCGCAGGCCTGATTTGAAATAGTTATTCAATAAACTAGTTTATTAATGACAGCGATTAATGGTTGAGATATTTTAACGCGTGAGCGGAGCGAGCGCGTTAATAGTTCGAGACCATTAATCGCTACATTAATAAACGAAATTATTACAAGATTATTCCGTCGACCTCATCATGAATTGAGTATAAATTCTTGATTGAAATAAATTTTTATTTTGCATGACAGATACACTTGACACAATATAAATTTCTATGTTCATTTCGATATATTCATATTTATGCTCCCGATGGAACAATTTCAGAAATTCATAGATGGAATATTAGACATGTGACATTCTGAATAGTTCACATTACCTACAATATCCGATAAGGAATATGTGAAACTGGTGGAAGCTGAAGTGTTAATTACTTTCGAACGATTTTTGCATAAAATTTTTTCCGCTACTTTTTTTTAGTTTCTACTTCATGTTGTATAGAGTTAAATTTTTCGATTTGAATTATTAATGCCTTTTCTCTGTGGAATAACAGTACAGACACAGAATAATTCAACTATTCCGTGCTGAATACTTCTGTGTTTGGTTGCCCATGACAATCATACATTAAAATAGGAGAAATTGCACATTAAAATGGGTCATTAATGATCAATTTCGTGTACGTTAAATTAAGTTTTTATTAAGAGGTCGACGGAAATAAAGATTTATTTGAAATATTTTTGATTTATCACATTTAATTGACTACAATAACTTAAATGCTTTGAAAAATATTTATAATAAAATCATATACTCACGAAAGTAAGGACTTTGTTTACGGATAACGATTTAGACCTTCCATCATACTTCACAGGATATTCACTCGGAATAGGAAATTGACCCAATACCAGAGTTACCAACAGTAGCCCCACTGTGCAAAAAAGGATAGATTTTGAATTCATGGCTACTTTATTTTCTTATTCAAATTTTCAACTGGCACTTGTACAATGATATTCAATCCTTTTATATTTCTTCATCTGTTATCAAAGGAAAATGACTACTCATTTCGCAACATAAACTCAACCAAAATTCCGAACGCGGTTTCAAATATATGATTAAAATTTTTCATATGAGGAAATAACAGATTTCATCATAAATAAAATAAATAGATTATATATATATATATATATATATATATATATATATATATATATATGATAATATATATATATATATATATATATATATATATATATATATATATATATATGTATATGTATATGTAGATAACATATATTGACGTGAAAATGATAAAATGTGATGTAATTTGGTTATAGCAATTCGGTAAAATTTTATCTCTTGAAAAATGCATGTAGTTAATAATTTTTATTGCTATTATGAATGAAATTGTTTTTGATATTTTTTGCCGATAATTTCAATATCTACCTGATCCTTTAGCGATGTTTTCATTGCAGGCTATAAAATCATTTGCTATTTGTTAGTTAATAAAGTCATTATTGGAAATGAAATTAATAATATTTTTTGATAATGTAAATAAAATTTACATTTAATTTTCACTTCATTTTGTTAAACACAACAATTGTTTCGCCAAACACAGTTGCTTCATCAGAGCAGTAATTCAAACTAACTTCACAAATAAGAGGCCTCGGTAGCCCAGCGGTAGGGTATATCGCTTGTAAACCGAGGATTGTGGGTTCGAGTCCCACCTTGCTCCTTGGTGTTGTGTATGTCCCATGAAATTTAGAGGTTCTAAATATGTTTAACTGTTGGGTAATGAATAAGTTTCAAACCCATTGGCCGTTCGGAATCGGCGTAAAACTGTAGGTCCCATGAGATTAAAAATTTATAAATGGAATAGTTTACGAATTTAGAAAGGGAAATACTAATGGGGATAGGAAAACCTAAACATTATCTATTGACAGGTAGATAAAAGTATAAAAATGAGTACAAAAGTTCAATATTTCACTTAAATAAATTTAACAGAGGAGAATTATTAACATATAATTGCAGGGCCGTAGCCAACACTGCTTTCTAGAGGGGCTAAACAGATTCTAGGAGAGGCTTGTTTTTTACGTAGTACTAAAATAAATATACGTGAAATAAATACAGGAATATACAGCTTTTTCTGTCTTTTTACCTAGAAAAGTATACTGGAAAACGAATATTCATTAAAAAACATTTTTGAAATATAAAGAAATATATTTTAATAGAAAATAAAAAATAAATAATCTCTCATAAAAAACTCAATAAATAAAACAAATAGCTTATCAATAGACAACCAAGTCAATATTCTCTCTCTTGTTCGTCACTTGTTTGCCCTTAATAGTTTTTTGTTGTGTTTCTATTTCCACATAAGTAAAGTATAATATTCTTAGTTTGAAAATGAATTAACCACTAGCAATATTTTATCTGAAGAGGATGAAGAAATTCAATAAAATTTAAATGTTTCTCGGCAGATAAGAAGTTTTAGTCCTTCTATAATTTTAAATCCAGTCCAAAGACCAAAATTTTCTGAGCTGCCACTTACTTTTGTAACTCCTAATAGAATATCTGACATAGAGATACAATCGGGCACGTATCCAGGGGAGGGGCTCAGGGGGCCCGGCCTCCCCCCGAAATCCCGAAATTAGAAAATTTTTTCCATTCGATATTCTTCACAGAAAAGTCTTCAGTATAGAATTTTCTATTCTTTGAAGTTTGATTTTTTAGTCGACGGAAAGCACGTTAGGTGTCAATCGAACGTATCCTTATATTTTTAAATTATGAAAAGCCTGCCTGCCATGTTCAGTAACACGACTTTCTACATCTCACATGTGGCAGCATTGAACAATATAGTTCAATTGTACGAATCGATTCTGATCAAGATCTAGGGATTTTTAGCTTCTTATGTTGGACTCATCGAACAAAAACAAATGAATCACTGCACGTGAGTGTTATGGGTTTGTGTTCAATCCAAGCAACTTTTTCTATCATAAACCTTCGAGATTTTAAAAAGACAACGTATTTCACCAAATATGAAACGTCGCCAAGGTCAAACAACGATTACATCGTTTTTCAAGAAGCCGAAATCAGATAATTCAGATGATGCAGAAAATTTTAATAGTGAGTATATTGAAGTGACGTCTTGAATTTATTCAAATAAGTCCACATTTTTGAGTGATTTTCGTCTTTGAGCCCCCCACGAAACGAATTTCTGGATACGGGCCTGGATACAATATAGAAACTTGTAAATGTCGATTGGAAAGAGATGTTTACAGAGAGAGAGATAACAACCCTATTACTTTTTGGAGGAAGGTTATAGATTCAAAAAATGCAGCCTACCAATTCATGTTTAAATATTTAGCTCTATTTGCATTTACTCTTCTAAGCTTACCGTCATCCAATGCATTCGTGGAGAGGATATTTTCATTGATGAATATTGTATGTAAAATTCGAAACGAAATGATATTAAAAATGTTGAATTCAGTCGTGCCTATTAGATCTCATTTTGCAATAAATTTGAATATTTGAGCCTAGCAAAGCTATGTATGCAAAATGTAATTCTGATATGTATCAGTAGCAGAACCAATCCACAACTTCAACCACAGACAAAGATGATGATGTTTTGCGTACAGTTTATATAAAAATAACGATATTTGTGACAGAATCATGGTTTTGATTGTAATAGTAATTTAAGTAAAAAGTCCCGAAAATAGCTATTAAGTATTGTTTTTTGGACGAGTAGATTTTTTCGTGCGGTTGCGAAATAATCATGTTTGCGATTTTGGGCGACAAATTAGCAGCAAAACAGGTATGAAATAACTGCTAGAATAAGTGAATTTTAAACGCAAAAATACTTGTGACCAATGTTTCTCCGTGAACATGTCGCAACCACGATTGCGCTTTTGGGCGACAAATAAGCGTCTAAAGTGCGACGCAGCTCTGAAAAATCTGGCAATCCTGCTAGTAGCCGCTCACTTGTCGCTAATTTATTTTAGGATAAAAACGTGAACATGTTTCGCGTGTTAAAAGATGCCGCAAATGAATAATTTTAAGACACTTTAACAATTAGGTAGATTTGTTTGTAACTGGGCTAGTTTTATGTTTCAACGCAAATATAAACATTTTTGGTTTGTAATAATTCTGGTATCTTTTCTAGAGGGGGCTACAATAATTCCAGAGGGGGCGCCAACTTGGCTACGGCCCTAATAATAAGTATAATTGATCCTTCAATAAATTTTTGGATCTTCTTCTAATATCTATTTCAAAGGCTTCTAATAGGTTAAGTTTATAGCCTTTTTTTCATCCTCTATTAAATTTATTTTAGTGAAATATTGAATCTTTGTACCTGTTATGTTTACCCATTTTTATACTTTTATCCACCTGTCAATAGATCATGTTTAGGTTCCCCCATCCCCATTTATATTTCATTTTCTAGATTCGTAAGTTATTCAATTTGTAATAAAAGTTTGAATTACTCATCTGATGAAGCCACTGGAGAAATAATTTTTATGTTCAACAAAATAAAGTGAAAATCAGAAACAGAAGTTTTATTTACATTACTGTGATGGATTTTCAGCAAGTATCGGCCCAATCAATTGGTTATTAATATTTTTTAGTATTTGTTACCATATTAAAGCAAAATGGAAATGGAAACTTTCTTCTATTTTTGATTTGTTAAACGAAATTGTTTTTAATTACAGATAATATAGAAGAATTATTACAGCTCATATTTTTTTTTCCGGTTCCGAAATCAGTTTTATTCCATTTAAATTAGTTTTTAATAAAATTAACATCGAATCAAACAATTAACAAAACAAAAAACGATTTATTATATCAATTAAAGAATTTAAAACAAAAAACAATTGACTTTGTTAATCAAAGAAATTAATAAAACAAAAAATATTAATAGAATTATATTAATTAAAGATACAAACTCAATAATCTCTATTAGTCCATGGACTAATAGATTTTTAAATGTGACGTCACGAAATTCAGGACCCCTCCCTCCCCCTTGTCACATAATGTCACACTTCGTCGACCCCCTCCCGCCCCCTAAACGTGTGACGTAATTTATGGATGGTCCCTTTCTTTATTGGTATAGATATGTTGATGACGTCATTGTTTGCTACACTGGTACAGATAGACAAAGTGATAATTTCATTACTTATATTAATTCCATCACCCTCGTATTAAATTTTCTCTA
Source organism: Cynegetis impunctata (assembly GCA_030704885.1). Lineage (NCBI taxonomy): Eukaryota > Metazoa > Arthropoda > Insecta > Coleoptera > Coccinellidae > Cynegetis > Cynegetis impunctata. Next base: position 504,978 of record JARQZK010000756.1, read on the forward strand.
GAAACTGAAATGAATAATTCTATTAATTACTTAGATTTAACTATTACCAGAAAAAGCAACAAACACGAATTTTCAATTTTTCATAAACCATCTCATACAGATATTACAATTCATAACACATCACTACACCCTTTTTCACATAAATTAGCGGCTTATCATAGTATGATTCATAGACTTTTCAAAATTAAGTTGTCCGAAGCTAATTTTCAGAAGGAATTGCATATAATTAAACAAATGGCAGTAAATAATGGTTATTCACCTGATATGATTGACAGCCTCATTCAGAGGAAAAAATACAAAATGGCAATTTCAGAAATTTACCCACTTATATCCGAAAAATGTAGAGTATTTAACAGTTTAACATACTTGGGCAAAAAACCTGAAATTGTTTTTTCAAAAACAAAATTTCAAAATTTCATATAAAACCAATAATAGCATTGGAAAATTAATTAAAAACAACAAATCAAAAATTCTTAGAGATGAACGTACTGGTGTTTATAAACTCGACTGTAACGATTGTGAAGAATTCTATATAGGACGTACAATTAGAAATTTCAAAACTCCAATACACGAACACCAACGTAGCTATATTAAGCAGAAAACTGATTCTAATTATGCGTGCCATCTTATTCAAGAAAACCATACCTTTAATCACAATTATAATATATTACAATTTGAAAATAGTCTCCATAAAACCAACTGTTGGGAATCCCTATACATCAATAAATATAAAAATTCCGGAAATTTAGTTAACGACCAGATTGAAGTAAACCCTTCTCCTCTCCTTAATCTGTTCAATGTAGGTACCTACTAATGGCTCTGAATGGATTGCTTATTGTTATTTTCTCTAGGAACCCCTCTGTTATATTCAATTTTCGTATAAATAGATTGTTTTGTAATACCATAGTTTACCAAGCTAGTTAGTCGAGTATGTTAGGTACGCTGGCTAGCATTTGGGAGGTCTCGGGTTCAAACCCCGGGGCCGACTGGTCTGCCATGAGTTTTTCTCAGAGGTTTCTTCATGGTAATGTAAGTCACTGCTTGCAAACTTATAAGGTGAATGCTGGGCCAGTATTGATCCTCTGAACCCTACCCACACTTCCTATGTTCCATAAATATCCCGTCTCACCTTTCCTTAATGCACTTGTACATACAAGTGCATCCTCGGATCTGGCTGAAGGAGTTAATTCCAAACTCAAGCTGCCCGCCTCCCTGACACATACTTCAGGGAGGAATGAAACACGTGTGTTTCCTTTTTTTTTCCTTTTCCTATACCATAGTTTAGTACGAGATGAAGTCAATGTTATGACGAAGCGCGTTTACTCAATAGATTTTTATTTCAACCTGTGAAAAGTTAGTTTTTTATTTCTTTATAAAGTTATGAATACATTATATAGTTTCTTATCAATCTTAGATTTTCTGGTAAAGAATTATGAAGTTTAGACGCACATTGTATTGGGCTATAAAGCCCCAGATTTATCCTATTAGAGTTTACATATACATTATTTATGTTTGGCGTATTATGGCTATGTATTTCGTTGGTAAATGTTATATTTGTATTATTTTTTTGTTTTCGTAAAATTATTTTATGCATAAGCAAGGTATGCTCAAGCATCAATATCTTGTCCAACCTGCAGAGACACAGTTCAGTGTTTATAGGGTATCTGTACTTGTAAGTATATCATAATTGAATAACATTTTCTGACTTTCTTAAATTACCGAATCCCAAAAAATACACCGGGCACTGTTTACGCAGGAGCTCAGCCACTTTACTCGCTAAAAGTGGTGCTGATATAACCAACTTGAAGAGACACGGAGGATGTAAATCAGCCAATGTAGCAGAGGAATACGTAGAAAATTCTTTAAGAAACAAAATTCATATAGCTTCACAGATTGAAAAAGGCCCTAACGAAATTAATATCTCGAAAACTAGTACAATAATTAGTGACGCTTCTAATTTTAATTTCAACACTGCCACTTCTGTTAATATCCCTAATAATATTAATATAAGTAACTGTCATAATTGTGTGATTAATATTGATAAGTAATGTATTCATAAGTTATTGTTATATGTAATAGTCTATATAAAGTTCATTCGTAATTATCCATCGATATCCTTTTTAACCTACAAAACGGCTACAGAAAAAATATTATCTGTAACACGATCCAAAAGTTATTTTACGGGACTGGCAGGAAATTTCCTACTCGTCCCGTAAAATATCACTTTCGAAACTTGTTACGTAAATTACCATAAAATTAGCTCTGTCGAAGTAATTCTTCACAATGAATATGAATGAATGCATAATAGTTTAATAATCACTTCAATGGATGACAAACAGAAATCATCGAAACATGAGAACAAGTTTTATTTTCGTTGATATTTTGGATATCCAGAAGTTATCAATTGAATGATTTGGCCAGTTCAGAACCTCATTTTGGGCACACTATGTTAAGGATCACATCCAAGCCAAATATCCTTAAAACGGGTATTAGTAATGGAGCCAAAAATCTGCAGAATGCATCTTTGAGCTGAAAAATAAAGGAATACAATTTTATCAAATGTGAGCTAATGTGGATAGATATTATACAGAAGTGAATGTTATCACCTTCATGTGATAATATACCGATGGTGCATTTAAAACAATTCACCTGGATTATTTATGATGGTATAGTTTTTTTTTGGAAAAACACCAAGTGTTGTCGATTTTGCTCTCCATGGAGATATATATATAAATATAGATTAAAAATTCATAAATTTAGAGTGATGCCCCTGAACAGTAAAATATAAAATAAATCAAAAGAATAACGTTTCAAACGAATTTTATCGATTAAATGTTTGACCCAACATTTTGCCGAACTCTGGATAAGCAGGTATGGTCATCAGTAACCTCAGATTCAACAGCATTGAAATTTCCTTGAGTTTTGATTTGAAAAGTGCTTTTTTATAAAACGGAATCTACCTCTTTAGAAGATACTTTCCACTGAATAGTGGTAGAATGTTGTGAAAACATAATAAAAATTTACAAAATGTTCGGAAAAATGTTAATCGATTCACTCTTCCTTCACTTACAAGAAGTTTTTCGCATTCATTTTAACGTCAACAATTGAAAAACCTCCAGAGTGATGTCCCACTTGACCCCCGAGACTTTTAAGGTTCTTGAAGGCATTTCCTCTGACCTCATGGGCTTGTAAACGATGTACGTTACGCAGTATGATGATGATCTTTCATTTTAATGGCATCCTCTAATAACGTTGATCAGTTAGACAAATATATCGTTATGAACAAATTTTGATGAGTGACAAAAAAACTAAGGTATAGATTTCAAAAATATTAAACAAAAGTTACAAGGATTCTCGTGTTTAGATTCATTCAAAAAACTAATTTATTCAATCGTTATCAAAAAATATCAACGTTGGAATCTGCCATCTAATAACTGTCAGGAAATCGTCCCTATTTATTATATTTCTTTTATTTTTCTACAAAATTAATTTTTTTTATATTTAACAGTTTTTGATGTATTTTTCCGTAAACTTTTTAATTTTTTTTTTCAGAAAATATTGATTTTCTCCCTTGGGAAGTTCTTTCGCTGTTCATACAGGTCAAGAAAATTGGATGCATCTACTTATCACGTGAAAACTACAATTATAGAATATTCATTATAATTCATATTACACAAAAGAATTTACTTCTAATTAATGAAACATTAAAAACAAGTGCGCCGCAGGCCTTATTTGATATATAGATTTATTTGAAATATTTTTGATTTATCACATTTAATTGACTACAGTTTAAATGCTTTGAAAAATATATAAAATAAAATCATATACTCACGAAAGTAAGGACTTTGCTTATGGATAACGAATCAGACCTTCGTTCATACCTCACAGGATATTCACGCGGAGTAGAATATTCACCCAATACCAGAGTTACCAACAGTAGCCCCACTGTGCAAAAAAGGATAGATTTTGAATTCATGGCTACTTTATTTTCTTATTCAGATTTTCAACTGACACTTGTACAATGATATTCAAACCTTTTATAATACTTCATCTGTTATCAAAAGAAAATGACTCCTCATTTTGCAACATAAACTCAACCAAAATTCCGTACGCGGTTTCAAATATATGGTTGAAATTTTTCATATGAGGAAATAACAGATTTCATCATATGAAAATTATATTGAATATATAAAAAAGTAGCTATCAAATAAAAACACTCATTTTATGAATTCACTTTATTACGTAATATTATTTAGTCGAAGAAAAGTTATTTTTTCTTAATTTTACTAATTAAATACACTGTTAAAGTAAAGTGATCATTAGATATTGCAATGTAGGGACACTAAATCAAAATTAATTTTATATCAACTCTACTAAACACTCTTTCTCGACTCTGAATACTCGACGTGTACATTTCGTCAACAAGTTGACATCATCAGTTGTTCAAATCAATAATTTAACGTTAACACATGTTGATGCCAACTTGGATGTCATAATCGACCAATTCATGAACAAAAAAATGAGAAATCTGTTATTATTTTATGACGAATTACTAAATTTTGTTTAAGTCATATTTGTGTTTCCAGTTTATTTAATGTATTCGATAAACTTTGGAATGACAGTATTGGAGCTTCTAGCATTCATATAAGTAAGGTATTCATGATAGTAGTCCTTGAAATTGTCAATGATTTATATGTATAAGAGACTCAGACAAAAAAAAAGTTTTGATAAAGCCACGAATGTCGTGGCGAAACGTCAACTTTATAATAAAATCGAGTTTTTTGTGATTCACTAAGCCTGTTATTGCTAATAATTATCAAAAAGTTATATATATATATATATATATATATATATATATATATATATATATATATATATATATATATATATATATATATATATATATATATATATATATATATATATATATATATATATATATATATATATATATATATTATATATATATTTATTATAGTTATATTGGGCACTCGGCAAAAAGGGGCTGGATTCAAATCAAACA
>JARQZK010000756.1:512500-540000 GCA_030704885.1 Cynegetis impunctata
TATACTCGGCTCTCTTTCTTATCGAACTGCATCGATTGACCCAAAGAGCATACAAATCGGTTGATTCATTCGGGAGATATCATTGTCGAAAAATTTTCTACAAATCTGAAAAACGGTCGACCCTGCAGGCCGTCCTTGTATCTTCCCGCTATTTTTGAGCTAAACGCGCTTGTGAACCTACCTGGTAGTTAATTTTTTGGCTGAAAAATGTGAATTTTAATACTTTTTTTGAGCTTTGTTCGCGTGAGAGAAGCTTGTCTTGCTTAAAACGGGTGAAATATTATCTAAGATCTACTTTGAGCCAAGAAGAGCTAAACGCCTTAGCACTTTTGTGCATAGAGTCGGAAAAAATGAACAAGATTTTATACGACGATATAATGGATGATTTTGCCAATCAAAAATCGCACAAAAAGGTTTCATAACTTAATTAATTGAATTTCCTCGTCATCATCAACCGGATTGATACCTAATAATAGAATATATGGTTTTTAAACTGTAAGTAAAAACAATAAAAATTGTCATGAATAAAAATTCCATCGCGATTTTCATTTTTTAAAATTTTATCCACAGATCCACAATAGGGTTGCAAGATGGCAATCGAAAATAACAATAATCGGTCTGAGAATAGATCGTAATATATTTTTCATGCCCCTAAGTGATTAGGGTGTTCCACCCCAAAAATTTTTGAAAATTTTTGGTCAAAATTTTTCATTTTTATTTTTTATGATGTTGCATTAAAAATACATACAGCTCTAAATTTTCACCCTTCTATCAACAACCCAAATTGTTTAATAGCCATTTTAATAATTCAAACAACGTTTGTCGGGTCAGATAGATTGATAGATAGATATAATGATAAATAGATTGTTAAATAGATAGATAGTTAGATGTTAAATGCACACGTCAAGTATTCAGAGTCGAGAACGAGTGTTCAGTAGAGTTGAAAAAATAATTTTTCTTTGACTAAATAATATTACGTAATGAAGTGAATTCATAAAATGAATGTTTTCATTTAATTGCTATTTTTTCATGTATTTAATAGAATTTTCATATGATGGAATCAGTTATTTCCTCATCTGAAAAATTTTAACCATATATTTGAAACCGCGTTCAGAATATTGTTTGAGTTTATGTTGCAAAATGAGTAGTCATTTTCCTCAGATAACAGATGAAGAACTATAAAAGGTTTGGATATCATTGTACAAGTGCCAGTTCCATATTTGTAGTTTTCACGTTATAAGTAGATGCATCCAACTTTCTTGACAATTGATCTGTATAAACAACGAAAACAACTTCCCAAGGGAGAAAATCAATATTTTCTGCAAAAAAAATTGAAAAGTTTACGGAAAAAAACATCAAAAACTGTTAAATATATAAAAAATTAATTTGTAGAAAAATAAAATCAAATATAATAAATAAGGACGATTTCCTGAGAGTTATTGGATGATTCCAACGGTGATATTTTTTGATAGCGATTGAATAAAATAGTTTCTTGAATGAGTTGACCACAGTAATCTGTTTTTTTAAGACGAAAACCCACGTTTGTGCTCAGCAATTCTCATTACCAAATCTCGGGGGGGTTTAGTTAATACCAAAGAATTTTGTGATTCCATATTCCTCATAAATATTTCTATGCTTTATCAATTTTGTGTTAAAACATTTTCCAAGACGATTTCAATTTTTATATGATTTTCCAAGTATTTTTCTCTGAAATCAATTTAATGGGTCTAGTCATTAACTATTGAATATGTTTAGACAACGAAGAGCTTATCGTTGATCACACGAGTTATACGTTGAAATCTTCATTAATATTATGCAGAAAAATTTTATCTACCATCATAGTAACAAGTTTTTTTTTCTGATTTGGGAACGTGAGTGCTCTCGTCCTTGTGTCTTGGGATTATTAAGATAGGTTTCTGTCTGCCACTAAGTAACAATCTAAACACGAGATTCCTTGTAACTTTTGTTTAATATTTGAAATCTATACCTTATTTCTTTTGTCATTTATCAAAGTTTGTTCCTAACGATATATTTGTCTAACTGAACAACGTTATTAGAGGATGCCATTAAAATGAAAGATCAGTGTTGACTTTATACCATATGAATATATGAAGACGTGATAAATATATATATATATATATATATATATATATATATATATATATATATATATATATATATATATATATATATATATATATATATATATATATTAATAAAGATAATTATATATATATATATATAATGATATATATATATATTTATATATATATATATATATATATATATATATATATATATATATATATGTATATATATATATAAAACGGGTGTCGTATTGTAGGGGGTTTTTTGAAAAACCCCGAGGCAAGTTTCTTTTAATCGTAAATTTGTGTATAAGTTACAATACTGGGTTACGTACATCGTGTACAATCCCATGAGGTCAGAGGAAACACCTTCAAGAAACTTAAAAGTCACGGAGGTCAAGTGAGACATCAATCTGGAGGTTTATTTCACCACATTCTATTACTATTCAGTGCAAAGCATTTTCTGAAGAGGTAGATTCCGTTTTATGAAAAACACTTTTCAAATCAAAACTCTAGGAAAATTTAAATGCTGTTGAATCTGACGTTATTGATGAACATTCATAGGAACCTCACCTGCCTATCCAGAGTTTGGCAAAATATTGAATCGAACATTTAATCGATAAAATTCGTTTGAAACGTTATTCTTTTGATTTATTTTATATTTTACCGGCAATTCTGATTGACGTTTCACATTCACATCAAAGTTGAACAAAAATATTATTAAAATAAATATAAAATGATGTGATACTGTTTAGGGGCATCACTCAAAATTTATGAGTTTTTGATCAATATATATCTCCATGGAGAGCAAAATCGACAACTCTTGTGGTTTTTCCCAAAAAAACCTCTACCATTATAAATAAGTCAGGCAAATTGTTTTAAATGCACCATCCGGTATATGATCACATGAAGAGGATAATATTCACTTCTGTATAATATCTATCGACATTAGCTCAGATTTGATAAAATTGTATTCCTTTATTTTTCAGCTCAAAGATGCATTCTGCAGATTTTTGGCTCCGTTACTAAAACCCGTTTTAAGGATGTTTAGGTTGGATGTGTTCGTTAGCATAGTGTGCCCAAAATGAAGTTCTGAACTGGCCAAATCATTCAATTGATAACTTCTGGATATCCAAAACATCAACGAAAATAAAACTTGTTCTCATGTTTCGATGATTTCTGTTTGTCATCCTTTGAAGTGATTATTAAACTATTATGCATTTATTCGTATTCATTCTGAAGAATTTTGTGATTAAACAGAGGAAATTCAATCTCGTAAAGATATAATTTTAATATAATATATATACAGGGTGAGTCAGTTTTTTGTAGCAGGACTTTAATATCTTGTGAAAAACATTTTTTTATGATGAAAACCTCATATAAACATATATACTTAGGAGCTTCATTTCTGATATACAGGGTGCCAAAGTTTTATATTTTTCTGTTTTTTTCTAATCTTCCTCCTACAATTTTCAAAATTATTGAATGAAATTTGGCACACCTATTTCACTTCAATAGCTGAATATTCGAGGCTATTGAGCATTTTTTAATACCTACAGGGTGATACACTTTTGGGGGTCGTACCCAATTCAACCCTCTCGAACTTCTACGCGTGCCGCCTCTGCTTCCAATGAAATATCAATTTAAATTATCCCTTCAATTTGGATACTTTTTGCTCTCTTGTATGTTTTTCGAAAACTGCATGGATGTCGAGATAAATGCCAGAAATAATTGACTCGTGATGAAACTTTATTTATTGAACACATTTCATTTGACATTTATCAGTTAATGATTGAAAAAATTACTGATGAATTGAAATTTGGTTAACATATTACACTTCAATAACTGAATATTTGGGGCTATCAAGCATTTTTGAATAACTACAGGGTGATACACTTTTGGGGTCGAACCCAATTTAATCTAGTGAATAGAGGAGGATTACCTTACAAAGGGCCCAGTAGATCTGAATTTTTGATCTGATGTCTAGGATGGTTAGTTAGAAGGTATTTGAAATTCAACATTTCTGTCTCATTGAAAATAAAAAACTGTCACTTTTAAAAAATTGTGACACCCTGTATAAGTGGTACATGTGAATAATAAACATTAATGGCCAACACATTTCCTCTCGTAGGCGTAGAAAGTGTCTATTTGTTCATCAATATCGACAGTTTGATAGCTGTAAAATGAGTGGAACATCCTGTGTACGTGAAAAATTAGGAGCTGCTCTCTTCTTTAGATTGAAAGCTTTGTTTTAAGCAAAAATATCCAGAGTACAATTTTTAAAATATTGAAAACCACAAAATCTGTACATCTTCTTTCAAAAACTTCGTGTTTAGAGTGTAATCGCGGAGTAAGCTTTGCGAAGATATAATTTTTTATTCGGTTCATTCCATATGGCGGCGGGCACGGAGCAGAAAAAATTGTGCATTTTGCATTTCAAATACCTTCTAACTAACCATCCTAGACACCAGATCAAAAATTCAGAACTACCAGACCGTTTATAAGATAATCCTCCTCTATTCACTGGATTAAATTGGGTATGACCCCAACAGTGTATCACCCTGTAAGTATTCAAAAATGCTTGATAGCCCCAAATATTCAGTTATTGAAGTGTAATATGTTAACCAAATTTCAATTCATCAGTAATTTTTTCAATCATTAACTGATAAATGTCAAATGAAATGTGTTCAATAAATAAAGTTTCATCACGAGTCAATTATTTCTGGCATTTATCTCGACATCCATGCAGTTTTCGAAAAACATACAAGAGAGCAAAAAGTATCCAAATTGAAGGGATAATTTAAATTGATATTTCATTGGAAGCAGAGGCGGCACGCGTAGAAGTTCGAGAGGGTTGAATTGGGTACGACCCCCAAAAGTGTATCACCCTGTAGCTATTCAGAAATGCTCAATAGCCTTGAATATTGAGCTATTGGAGTTAAATAGGCGTGCCAAATTTCATTCAATTATTTTGAAAATTGTAGGAGGAAACTTAGAAGAAAACAAACAGAAAAAATATAAAACTTTGGCACCCTGTATATCAGAAATGAAGCTCCCAAGCATATACATGATTATATAAGATTTTCGTCATAAAAAAATGTCTTTTACAAAATGTTACAAAAATTATATATATAACAAAATATATATATATATATATATACTAGGACATTGAATTTTTCTTGGGAATATTGGTTCAGCATTGGTAGTTAAAACTCCATAAATTTTTCGTTTATACTATATTAAAACGTTTCGACCAACATATGTAGTCTTCTTCAGTTAGGAATTACTTTAATCAAAAAAGGAAATCTCCACTATGACATTTACACTTTTCTAAAAAAATTTTCTCAAACGGACACAACAAATATACGAAACCTTCACAAATACTTAACATTAATATAAATTAGTAAAATTCTTTTCATTGGCACCTTCGTTGCTTCATCACGTCTCTATTGTAACTTATATAAGTTACTTCAACATTCTGTTCGGTAAGGAAGCATTTGCGGACCTACATTCATAGCAACTTTTTTCTTTAAATGTCTTCAAAAATAACCTCTTGAAATTTTCCGAAGTTATTCTGGAACAGCCTATATATATATATGTATATATATATATATATATATATATATATATATATATATATATATATATATATATATATATATATATATATGTATATATATATCAGGGGCGGCTAGTCAAAGGAGGCTAAGGAGGCTAAGCCTCTTCAATAATATTCCGTGTATCACTAATATATATATTATATTGAATAGTCAGCATTCAGCATATTCATATTAATCAAAATCATATTATTTTATGCATCTACCTTCCTTTCAACCTACATTATATAATATAATTTATTAATTAAGATAGAAGGTATTTACATTTACTGCATTCCATTCATTTCAAGATTTGTGGCAACGCTGCGGAAAGCTTAGAAAGGTATATTCTCAACGTTCATTATGCCTGCCACAGAAAAGCAAACTCACACCACTCAAAAACAAATACTCCGAATGAATACTTCATTGAAATAGAAAACCAAAACACATGTAGATGGCAACACCGATAAAGTCCAGTCTTATAAAATGTCGACCAATCACAACTATAGAATCTCCCTGACATCGAGTAAAGTCGTTGATTGAATCGTAGTATGATCCTAATTCGTACTGTCTGAATAATGGACGCCGGAATCAGCTGGCGTTACGCGTATTGTTTTAAAATCAGTTTGATTACTGAAATTAATTTCAAAAATTTCAATGGTGACTTAGTGGAATATTTGTTATGCTATAACTTCAGTGCCCTAAGTTATGAGGATAAAGTTTTGATAAAAACAAAAAAAACCTACCCCTGAATTAAACAATTTGGTGCAGCGTAACAGAAAACAAAACCGCGGTTTTAATACATTATGAGAGACATCCTTGCCTACCCGGATCACAGGTAAAAAATAAATTATTTTGTTGGCAGTGTTTACTTTTTACTAGTGAAAATGTCTCTGTTTGGGGCCGCTTAGGATTTGAGGATTTAATTCTATACCTAGTTGAAAGTGAGGAATTTTTCACCGATAAAGTAACTTTAAATACAGCACGCGGATTAATATCTTACTTACAAGATAAGGAATTTATATATTTTTTAAACATCTTTAAATTAATTTTTGAACAAAACGAAATAGTTTTTCAAATCTTACAGCACAAGTTTTCAGATGTAATTTACTCACGAAATCGGCTCAAGTTTCTTTTTGAAAAAATTTCAGAATTTCGTGCAGAAGTTTATTTTAAAAAACTATTTTCTGTATATGAAACTACTGATGATACGACTCAATTTAGCCCAAAACGAAAGAAATTCAGTTACGCAGATATGGAGCTTCACTATAAGCAAATATTTTATGAAATTTTGGATACTATTAGGGGTCAAATAGAAATAAGGTTCTCTGATTTGAAAGAACTGCATTTCTTCGACTTACTCAATAAAAATTTGTTTACCGGATTTTCGGCCAATTTTCCAGATAACCTTTTGGAAAATTTAAGTCAAAAATACACTTTTTTTGATAAGGTGGCCATAAAAAGTGAACTGTGTGTTGTTTATAATGACAATGAAATTTTGGGGCAAAATGAAAATCATGTGAGGACTATTAAATATCTTTTTGATAATGATTTGAATCAAGAATTACCCCAAGTTTATAAACTCTTATGTCTAATTGTTTCTATCCCGGTGACATCAGCTTCCGTAGAGCGCTCGTTTTCCACTCTTAAGAGAATTAAAACTTATTTACGAAATTCAATGAGCCAGGATCGTTTGAAAAATATTAGTTTGTTGTCTATTGAAAAGGAATTGGTAAAACTTTTGGCGAAAGACAAAAAATTTTATGAGGATATTATAGATCATTTTGCTAACGTTAAAGATCGCAGAATCCCGCTAATCTTCAAAAATATATAATAACTTTTTATTTGCTCTCACCAACTGTTAAAAAATTCGTTAAGTAGGTAGGTAGGTACCTATTATGTGAAAGAAAAAAATTGATGAATAGATGAATCTATTAATTGGCTGAGAAGAATTTTTGTGAATATTGTAAATAGGAGTTGTAGGTCTCAAGGTAGACACTCGAAAGTGAAAACAAATTAATAGCTTAGGGTGCTTGTTTTACTTTGATTTTCTTTAAATTATATTGACCTTGAAATCCTAAAAATTTTAGCCTATGGTGTATTTTTAACACCTCTTGTAGCCTCCTCAAACCAAAACCTCACGAGCCGCCACTGATATATATATATATATATATATATATATATATATATATATATATATATATATATATATAAATATATATATATATATATATATATATATATATATATATATATATATATATATATATATATATATATATATATATATATATATTTGTTTTTTTTTGAATTATTTTTATCTGTGTTGTATTGTTAATTACTTGTCTTTTATTAGCAATAACAGGTCATTTGAGTTAGAAACCCGATGTTATCTAAACTCTTGGAGTATTCAAATTTTTTCAATCACATACACTTCATTTCTTCTAGAACAAGTATAATTTACAATATAGGCGAAATTACTTATGATGCATTCTTTAACACAAGTCTTCGAAGGAAATAATTAAAGAACCGTTCTTACCATACAATATTAGCAGACCTGACTGCTAATATTATACTTAATAGCACGTAATTAGTAACTAGAGACGGCCACAGACGCAAAAAATTTGATGAAACATATTTTCACATTTTCAAACTTTCATTTCCAACATTATGTGGGTTAGGATTTCTATGGTTTCTCTTACCATTTAATATTAGCAGACCTAACTGCTAATATTGGACTGAATAGCACGTAATTAATAACTTAACACGACCACGGCCGAGAACATATCCATTCTCAGAATTGCTTTCATATACAGAGATTCACCAAATTTCTTATAATCCTTTGTCTTCAATTAACATTTATCTGACAAATCGTCTTCTGAATTCTGCACGTTAAGGGCTAAATAATTTCTTAGAGCATTTTCCTGTTCTTAATCTTGGCTGCTCGTTCAACCCTAACTCATTAAATTTTCATCATATGATGTAGCACGAAAATTATACCGATACGAGAGTGAATTTCTTTTGTTTCCTCACAAAATATATTTAAAATTATCTCAAATGATTGAATTCTTTAGAATGAATACGAAATAATGCATTAAGTTTAATAAACATTTAAATAGTTCACAAACAAAAATCGTCTAAAAATGAGAACAATAAATATATTCGTTATGAATAAGTTAATATTTCGGTTATCAAAAAGTTGTCACATTAACTATGTATCCAGATACTCGTTTTGGGTACACTAGAGCTAGACCAACCAATTTATACAACCTAAACATCCTTAAAAATCGGCACTTATAGTAGAATCAAATATCTCCAAAGGCATCTTTTAACTGAAATAGAATTAAATTTTGAATAACATGATGTTTTTACAAGTTGGCGCCCCACCACACTATGCAGTCAATGTACTTATTGAGTCATAATTTTCCTGAACACTGAATAGGTAGGAGATATTTCATTAAATGGCCATCAAGAATGCCAGATTTAACATCAGTGGAATTTTTCTTAAGTGGTCATTTGAAAAGTGTTAATTGTAAAACGGAATCTGCCTTCACAGAAGACCTTCGTTACCGAACAAAAGTAGCATGCGATGAAATTACACAAAAAATTTTATAAAATGTCGAAAAAATTTTTAATTACTGTTTGGAAGTAAAAGGCTTTCAAGTTGAACGTCTAATTAACTGAAATATGATGAAAGCATGAAAGTGTTTATGAGGAATAAAAAAAATTTTGGAATTAACTAAACACACTCGAGATTTGGTAATTAGAAGTGCTGAGCACAAATGTGGGGTTACTACATAAATAAGACAGATTATTCTGGTCAACTTATTGAAAGAACAATTTTTCCAATCATCATCACGAATGTTCACATCCTTATTTACTATATTTATTTATTTAATTCTATTTTTATATTTTATAAAAATTATTTTTTAAATATATTTATGGAACAGTATTTAGTTTTATTTTTCCATAAATTTCTTAAAAAATCAAGTTCTTTCCTTGAGATTATATAAAGGAAATTGTTTCATTCATGGAAGTTAATTTCTCTAAAAAATTGTAAAAATCTACATATTACGTGAGAACTACCACTATAGAATCTATAGAATATTTATTACAACTCATATTACAAAGAAGAATTTACTTTTTATTACAAAATACAAGAAACGAGAGCGGTGCAGGCCTTATTCGAACACATTTTATTGACTACAGCTTAAATGTATTAAGAAATATACAAAATTAAATCATATATATGCTCACCCAATAATGACGCCGCCTTGAGGAATGAACAGTATATCATCCATCAAGAGTGACCAACAGTAACCCCACAACGCAACAAAGGATATATTTTGAATTAATGGATACATTTCTTTCTTATTCAGATTTATATATGACAACTGTATAATGATATATCCAAACCTTTAATAATTCTTCTTCTGTTATCAAAGGAAAAATTACTACTCATTTTGCTTACTCATCTCAACCAATCTTCCGAACGTGGTTTTAATTATATGGGTGGAATTTTTCATATGATGAAATGTCAGCATTTGATCATATGAAAAATTTTATCAAATAAATGAAAAATTAGCAATGAAATAAAATCACTCATTCTATGCACTTTTCGCCTCTACGAGGGATTATTTGGACAGTGCCCTGTTAGAGATGAAATATGTAATGTCAATATGTATTAAATTTTCTGCAAATGAAAATTAATGAGTAAAAAAAATATCTAAAAACCACAAACTAGTTTGTGGTTTTTGGACAAGTGTTTTACTTCTTATTTTTCATTTGAATATGAACTACCACAGAGTTGATTCATTGTCTCTCGATTTTAAATTTTCTGTAAATCTTTTAATTTTAAATTTTGAATGCATTCACTTCAAATAACGTCCACCAGTAATTATTCATCAATATGACAAATGTTAAACTATACTTCAAGATCAGTAAAAATATTTAGATATTACACTATCATTAATACTAAGTGATATTATTTAGAGGAAGCATATTTTGTTTTTTTTTCAAATTTTAATTATAGGTATACACTATAGAATTATCTCAGTCATGATATATTGTAGTATAGTGACACTAAATCAAAATATATTTTATATAATCCATACTATAAATGTGTTTTGGACAATAGATAACTGAGGTGAGCTTTTGGTCAGTAAACAAACTTTTGAATATGCCGTACTTAGTAACTGAAGACAGCCATAGCCACAATAAATTTAATGAAACACAGGTAGTTTTTCTGATTTGATTTTGCAATTTGCAATTCAATTTCGAACATTATGTGGATAATGGTTTCTGAGGTTTTCCTTACTCTCTAATATTAGCAGACCTGAGTGCTGATATTGGACTACATATGTAATTAGTAACTGAAGACGGAAAAATTATTATAAAATAAATCTCTGTCAATTTTTTTGAATTTCAATAAATAAAGTCGTTTTTCTAACTCAGATGGCCTATCATTGCTAAGAAAGTACAAATAAATAAATAAATATGTATATATATATATATATATATATATATATATATATATATATATATATATATATATATATATATATATATATATATATATTACAGTAGTGTGCGAATTAATGTGAACACAAATGATAATTGAAAAAATTAACATTTATTGGTGACATTTAAATGCAATCGAAGAATCAATACAATTGAAATTGTTTTAATATAAAATATGTAGCCCTTGCCTTTAATAACTTCTTGGACACGTTTTGGCATGGAATCAATAAGTTTTTACAACTTTCAGTTATTTGCTAGTCCCGAAACCATATCGGGATGACAGCCTCAATGAATTTGGTTTTTGCTGTACAATCTATTTCACGTAGTCTAGCTTTTACGATTGCTCACAAATCTTCAATCGGATTAAGATCCAGTGAGTTTCCTGGCCATTCAAAGTATTATATCTTTTTATCTTTGAAATATTTCAGCATCATCTTGGACACGTGACAAGGAACAGAGTCTTGTTGAAAAATTGCTTGACCATTAACATCCACTTTTGTAAGTTCAACTTCCAATCTATGATCTAATAAGTCATTGTATTCTTGCCAATTCATCATACCTTCGATTGGCACAAGTCCAGAACATCTTCTTCAACGGATGTTCAACTGTTTGGTCAATATGAGCTGCAGTAAGTTTTTCGTTGTCACTATTTCTTACGTGAGGAGATCGCTGCCTTTGTACTAAAAAATAGCTCTCATCTGAAAACAACACATTCCTCCAATGTTGGACAGTCTAGCTCTTGAAGTTTTTGCCCAATCATATCGTTTTTTCATCATATTAGCTGTCCACAATTGTTTTTTTTTTGAGGTCTAATTATTTTTCTTCCACCTTCTATTATTCATTTTCGAACAGTGGAGTGATGAATAATAACTCCAGCGTGTACTGAGTCTTTCTGAAGTTGTTGCCTTGTTTTTCTAGGGTTTAATTAACTTTCTCTTATTAAAAAACCTTCATCCTTTGCTGTTGTCTCACTTTTTCTTCTACATTTGCTTTTTCTGTTCACATCAATATTCCCAGTATCTTTTTTTTGCTTCGAAATCTTATTACCGGCTCCTATTATATTTGAATTGAATTGAATTTAAATAATACTGAACAAAAATGCAAATCTGTCACTTCTGAATAATTAATCATAATTATATCAAACTAAAAGACTGCAAGAAAAATAACCATTTCATATATTTGTCGAAAAATAATAATATAAATCTCATGAAAAATGTAAATTGACCTACAGAAATTACCCGTTAATAATGTTGTCTTCTTCAGGACATGTTACCTACATCATCCCTCAAATTCGTGTAGACATATCCCAGTCAGATGCAATCAGCGATGAAACTCAAACAACGGAATTGGGCCCTAACGACAAAGCTATGTGGAATGAAGTACAACCCTTATTTTTTCAACCCCAACTAATTACGTTAGGGCGCTTAGGTGGAATTACTTATTTTTCCTTCTTCTTCCAGCTCTGAATGCGTTTGGGTCGATTCTTCCTTATCTATCGTCAGTTCTTTATTCAGCTAAGCGTATCTGAACGACAAGCATTTTAAACGAACAAGTGGAACCACAATATCAAGGAAAACGATAAGATTTATCTGTAAACATTAAGTGGGCTGATTTTGCAAAAGGCGGATAGTATACGGTTGCGTGAAAAAGTTTTATAACTACATTCCGTATCTTGAATTAAAAATAATAACCGATCTTTACAGTATGTATACATAGACATACAAATGACTATCGACCTTGGGTCCTTCAGCCTGTTTGATGTACCTACAATCATATTTTATTTTATTTCAACTTGCTTGAAGCAGAGTCTCTGCACAGAACGGTAACCTGTTGTAAGTAGTTTGGAACAGCGGTCAAATATGTTCTAGTTTTTCCAATTCTGTGTGGAATTTTTGATTCAGTTTGTGAAGTTATTTTTTGATTGGTTCTATGTTTGTTCTTGCGTATAGTAAGTAGGTATCTCATTGGGGGGGTTATGTGGTCTGTTTAGTGGATGTCTTATTCTGGTGATTGTTCGCAGAGCTGATCTTTCTGCTACTTCAATGTTTTTAAGCGTTGATGTTTGGCAGTAGATTGTATGTGTATATTCTATCAAAGGTCCACATATTATTTTATATATTCTAACTGCGTTTTCGAAGCTTATCCTTCCGTTCCTGTATGTTAGGTGTCTGAAATGTTTTGCTCTTGTTATTGCTCTTTTCTTTATTGGTTGTGTGTGAAGGTTGAAATTTATTTTATTGTCAAACAAAATTCCCAGGTATTTCATAGAAGATACTGGTGTTTTATTCATTTCATTTATTGTTACTGTTGGTGATTTTTGTGTGATCTTATGGTTGTAAATAATGTATTGGCACTTATTAGGATTTGGTTTAAGGCGCCACTTTGAGTACATTTCCGTAATGCTTTTTCATGAGCTACTAATAAGGTGTCATCTGCATATTGTAAGACATACTAACTTTGGTAGAATTCAGAGCATATATCGTACCTTGAATTATTGTTCCAAATAAACTGACTTATTTACCTAACGTGCTGCACAAGTTGAATAAACTAGTGATCTTAAAATCATTTCCATATCCAGTTCTAAAAAACATCCAGCATTGGAGTACTGCTTTCATGCTCGGACCTTTGCAACTACTTGACTAAATTTATAAAAAAAATAGTGAGCTGCAAAGAACCTTCACTAAGATTGTATTTTTCGCGCGAAATACATAACGTCGAGATGAGATTCTAACGGATTGAATTATATTTCGAAAAATCACGCTTAATTTTGTAAAAAACAAAAAATTCATGAAGTGCATTGTGGTTGAAGAACAAAGTTGAAATCAACGAAGGAACGTACCTTAACGTCAACTCAATCCACGTATCAAATTTCAATCCTCAAGGACAGCGATGTTGAGTCAAACTCAAATGTATTATTTCTTAGGTTCATGACTGTTAAATCGGTCATGACTTAGGATACTGTATTGTCACTAATATTAATAATTTTCGAACTCAATCAGAACATAAGGTTGAATATGTAAGGAGTGGTTCTTAATAAACGTTCATGACATAAAAAAAAACAATTTTCAATATAATAGTATAACAGTTGTATTTTTATATAATGTAGATATAACTAGTTGCCCAGCTGCGACTCAAAAACCATTTTTGTACACCAGCCATTAAAAGTGACGTTTAATGCCTTCTTTGAGTTTTAAAAGTGTACGTTTATAAGATCAAAGTGTTGAAAATATTATATACACTCGTGTTAATAATCTTTTTAACATGTAGTGTTGAAAGAAAAATTCTCATAAACGAACATTTTTGAAGACAGTTTCACTGAAGTTTCCTTCTATGTTCTTCGATCTACACCAGGCGAGAAAATCAGTATAGGTATGCAATTTCGCACTACTGGCGCGACTTTTTTGGCAGCATTTCTAGTGTGGCTTTTTTTGTAGCCTCTTCAATGTCAATTGGTAACAAATCATCACTTTTATTTGGATAAGTATTTTTATCGACTGGTATTTTTTAAGCTGTTTTTGTCACTTATTAACTACTATAGTTACCACAATCCACAACATACGCGCTGCTTGTTAAAAAAACAATTGTATATTACATACCGAGCGGGGAAGTAATCTATTACAGCCGAAGGGCAAGGTAGCATACCGAGGTGCGCAGCACCAAGGTGTGCTGCAGACGTGAGGCTGGAATTATTTTCCCCGAGGTTTGTATACTATTTTTCTCACAATCTATCACATTAATAATCATGTTCTGATAATAATTATAACTTGTATTAATTAGGCAACATAAAAAGTTGGTTGATTCAACCATATATTCGATCTGACAGTTGGGTCATAATTCACAATTTAATTTTTGACAATATTAACGAAAAATGTCCGACTGCGAATTTGAATCCACACCACCAGAACTTCGAGTAGCTGCAGAACAAGCATCCGAAGGTCTTATTCCTGTGAAAAGCAGAGGAAGGTATGCGAATACGTACGAAACGTATATTAACTGGTGCGTGGCTAAAGGTACGCTGCACACCTCTGAGACTGTGCTCCTTGCCTAGTTCGGTGAATTGAGTAATCAGAATAAAGCCAGTAGATTATGGTCAAGGTACTCGATGCTACGAACACTATTAAATATTAGGCATAATGTTGACATCAGTAATTATGCAAAGTTGCGAGCATACTTGAAAAGGCAGAATGTGGGATACAAAGCTAAAAAGTCAAATGTTAAAGTACAAATTTCTTTCAGATTGCTTTGATTATTGGCATTTTCGGTGGCATTGCAGGTATGATGAACTTCTAAAAATGAAAATAAATGATTTGGAAATATTAGAAAATCGGATTATAATAACGATTCCTATAATCAAAACCTATTCCTCGCAAACATTTGTGAACAAAACAGGAATGGATAAAAGTAGCGAAACAATACTGTGACGTACGCAACAACATCGACTGTGAAAGTTTGTTCTTACAAATGAGGTTTGGCAAAGTTACACGGCAGCATTTTGGGCATAATTCTATCGGAAGTTTTCCCGAAAAAATTGCAACCCTTTTAAACCTAGAAAATGTTAATTGTTTCACAGGGCATTGTTTCAGACGTACTTCAACGACATTATTAGCGAATACAGGTGGAGACATTCTACAGTTGAAGAGATTAGGGGGGTGGACATCTAGTACCGTGGCTGAAGGTTATGTGGAGAATTCTTTGCATGGACAAGTAAAAATAGCTAATATGTTTTCTCATGCTGAAAATCCTAGAACGTCGGCATCATCATCGAAATCTGAAACTCATAACTTTAAGCAACAAAGTCTTGCTTTAACGGTCGATAGTAATCACAATTCGAATATAACTATTAGTATTTATAATTCCAAATAGTTTTTTTTCTTTTTATTTATATTAAATGAATATCGAGTTAATTCTGATTTATTTCCATGCTAGTAGGTAAAGTGACACAAGCTAGCCGGTAAAGTGACATTTGCTAGCCGGGAAAAAGAGATTTGCTAGCCGGGAAAGTATGAAGTATGTAATGATGCGCTTCCCGACTGTTCTGAAGGTTAGAAAACCATCGATTACCGATCGATTGTGAGTAAAAATAATTAGTTGTCAAGAGATGTCAAAAGTATGCGATTTCGACTTATAATTTTGTTACCAAAATAGGAAAGGTGTACAAAAAATAGTGTATGATATTAATAAATAGCTATTCTATATAAGATTTCACATGATACAGAACATTATATGAACATTGGAGAACTGTCTAAGTTGTATGAAAATAGAAGTCAGGAATATCTCATTCTTTCAAAGAAGGTCATTTACAATAAAACGCTTTAACAGCTTTTCAATTTACTAAACATTATTAATTTATTTTGTAAAAATTACTGGAAAAGTAGCAACCACCCAAGTGAAAATATTGCATATTTCAATATAAATACTTCAAGGAAATATCATAATTTCTGACGTTCATTATTCCACCTGTCAAGGCACAATCCTTCAACTGGCATTCTTTATAAAACTCCTTCAAGCGAATTCATCGGCTAATGTGTTTCGAGCCTCCTACTCCTCTTCTTTTTTCTCGGTTGCCGCCGCTTCCACGACATTGTCGTGCGTTATCTATTGCTGCCGTCCTTGCGGGGACACTAAGGAAGATAAATTAAAAAATATAATTACTGGAGCGCCCCTGAAAAAACTTTCATGCCACCCCACGGGACCGCCACCCAGTCGAAAGGACAGCGGTTCTGAAACGTAGGAACCGTGTAAGTCACCCCTCGACGCATAATACGGAGTAGTTAGTATACCACCCCTCGTTTTATTGTTTAAGATACTGAGGGTATTGTAGTTGAGATTATCTTTAGTTGTGAATTCAAGTCATTTAAATTGATTTTAATTATTTTCTGAGTTAAGGAATCTTGTAGGTATGCATCACCAGTGTGACGAACATTATCAAATAACAACGGAGAATGAAGGATTCAATGAAAATGATAATTTTCCAAAACATGAAGATGAAAGTTTTAAATGAGAAAAATGACTCAAAGTTTTTATCAGAATTTGATTTTTTTTTTCAAATTTGGAATTGATGTGACTGTTACTTGGTTAAAACCAGAAAACACATGTTTGATTTTAACGGTTATTATATTTTACTCAATGATGCGGCATTTCACCACACGGTGGCTTCTTCGGATAGAATGAAATAAAAAATTCTTGGTATCTTAGTTTTACATAAAATTTTAGTACCTTGGAAAAAATGATTACAACAAAAAATTAGAAATGTTGATGTTGAAATCGCTACTTTTTTGTATGAAAAAAATTTAACTCAAAATGTTGAAATATTGGTTTCTTTTAATTATTCATTCCGATCCCAGGTTGTCATTGTACGAATAGATAGTAGATTATTTGAGAAAATTATAATCAATCCAATACAAAATCATACATTTTTAAAGAGTATCTTACTAAAATAAAAAACACTAGTAAATACCTGACTTCATCATCGGTATCCTCTACTTCTACTTAATTACTTTCATAATTCATTCTTTATTAATCGAATAACAGCAATACCCGAGGTCTCGGTAGCCCAGCGGTAGAGTGTATCGCTAGTAAACCGAGGATTGTGGGTTCGAGTCCCACCTTGCTCCTGGGTGTTGTGTATGTCCAATGAAATTAAGAGGTTCTAATAGTGATTGACTGTTGGGTAATGACTCCGTTTCAAGCCCATTGGCCGTTCGGAAACGGCGTGAAACTGTAGGCCCCTTCAGTTAAAAAACAATTCTATCGCAGCGAGCTGTTTTAGAAAAGCAAGTTTCCATAACGTATCCAGTTTAACCCTATTGCTCTGAAATAATGCCTTCTATCGTATAATCAAGATTCATTTCCTCACCCGGGGGGTCAACGCCCAAACCGATTCGTACCAAAACCAATTCCATCCAAGATATTGTACGAAACTACCTATTTACTCTCGGCCCTATTGCTCCAAAATTGCCTCCCTCGTGGGGCCAACCCCTAACAAATTAGTACAAAAACCAGTCCCATCCAAGATATCATACGAGGCTATCTACTTTCAAACTTTCAACCCATTTCCCACTAAATTGCGCACTTTATCGTGTAAACAAGAATAATTTCCTCCTTCGGGAAATTAACCCGCCCCCAACCAATTCGCACCAAAACCAATCCCATCCAATATATCATACAAAACTACCTACTCTCAAACTTTCAATCCTATTGCCAAAATCACGCCCTTTATCGTGTAAATAAGATTTATTTCTTCCCCCGGGGGGGTCAACCCCCTAACCAATATATATATATATATATATATATATATATATATATATATATATATATATATATATATATATATATATATATATATATATATATATATATATATATATATATATTGGTTAGGGGGTTGACCCCCCCGGGGGAAGAAATAAATCTAAAAATACTATATCGTCACTTCCTCAGTCACTCCAGGTACTTGGTTAGAGAAAGATGACCTTAAAATTGTAACAAATACGCGACTGACTTAACAGAATGATAAGAGTGAACTTCAGCTGTATTTGTATATGGGTATTGCTGTTTTTAGCAGGTTTTCACTTTGAAAACCTACTTATTGAAATGGGTGCGGTTAACAAAGTTGGATCTAGGACCAAGATAGTTTTTCGTTTCATGACTTTTTATGATGCTTGGCATCAAAAACTCAATTTAATATATCTCTCTCTATATATATATATATATATATATATATATATATATATATATATATATATATATATATATATATGATATATAATATATAATATATAATTATATATATATATATATATACCTATATATATATATATATATATATATATATATATATATATATATATATATATATATATATATATATATATATATATATATATATATATATATATATATAGAGAGAGAGAGAGAGAGAGAGAGATATATTAAATTGAGTTTTTGATGCCAAGCATCATAAAAAGTCATGAAACGAAAAACTATCTTGATCCTAGATCCAACTTTGTTAACCGCACCCATTTCAATAAGTAGGTTTTCAAAGTGAAAACCTGCTAAAAACAGCAATACCCATATACAAATACAGCTGAAGTTCACTCTTATCATTCTGTTAAGTCAGTCGCGTATTTGTTACAATTTTAAGGTCATCTTTCTCTAACCAAGTACCTGGAGTGACTGAGGAAGTGACGATATAGTATTTTTAGACTCTATCACAATGAGTGTTTAACAATATGGCCAAAAATCACTTTAAGTGATTTTTGGCCATGATCTACACCAAGTAATGAACTTGCAGACTTTTTTCCTCTTACATCTAGAGACGTCTTCAGTGGCAAAGAGAAGCAGTAGCTCTCGTTATCATTGTAAATTAACATCGCAGACGAAACGTATGAAAGTGGAGAAGTACCAGCCAAGGAAAAGTTTTCACCATATTTAGTTCTGGATACCTGTCATTTTTTCTCGAGATATAAACTATATAAACTACATGTTTTTCTATTAGTCACCATTATTGAATGAAAAAATTAGTAAATATTGATATTGGGGAAATGAAGACAGCTAGCCTGGAATTTTTTAAATAGTTTTATATAACTTTTTTTCGTTTCTTTTCATCAGTATAGTATTGAATCTTCTTGAATCGACTGTTTGTCATGTAATGTTGTAAACAATATGTTAAATATTAACAAAAAAACCATTATACTACCTGTTGGTCGCAAGTAGTTCATCATTTCCATTCACCGGAAATTTTGAAATGGGATTTTTTATCATGAAATTCATGACTTTCCCAAACCTCCTGATTTCAATACCTCAAAGGTTTTGATAAAGTAATGAATTTCATGACGAAACGTCAACTATGTAATAAAGTCTTTCTTCTAATTCAAATGACCTGTTATTGCTAAAAACAGACATGTAAATAATAATAGAAATCAGGCAAAAATAATAATTTAAATATATATATATATATATATATATATACATAAAGTATATATATATATATATATATATATATATATGTATCAATCTATATATATATATATATATATATATACTAATATATATATATATATATATATCTATATATATATATATATATAAATATATATATATATATACTATATATATATATATATTATATATATATATATATATTAAAAAATTAAATAATAAGAAAACAACTTGTCAAGTTGTTTTCTTATTATTTAATTTTTTAATATAAATATGAACTCTCACAGAGTTGATTCATCGTCCATCTAATTTATTTATATATATATATATATATATATATATATATATATGTTGATGTACAGGTTTTCGCGGTGATAATCTTTTTGCCGAAACGTCGAGCAGACTTCAATGAAGACGAAACCCATACGCGGATACAAACCCTGTTAACCAGACAACCAAATATATATATATATATATATATATATATATATATATATATATATATATATATATATATATATATATATATATATATATATATATATATATATATATATATATATATATATATAATTCAGAAATAGTAGTTTAGGAGTTATAAAACGGATATTGCAATGGTCTCATTATTTTCAGGGAAAATATGAAAATATGAGTGAAATGATGACAGGAGCTATTGCCGACATACAAAAATTTATAGTTTAGTGTATCATTCATAAAAACATCAAAATTGATGGCATCGATTATGGACATGTCATTATCTGCAAAAATTAAAGATGAAATTTACATATTGAACAAGAAAAGATAATGAGGTTAGTATAAATGATCATAAATAACAAACTTAAGTGTCGTATGGCACCAAATTGAATAATTTTCCAGTTAGAATTACTTTCCTTTATTTTTTACTACAACATTTTTTCAATCCCTGTTCTACCCCAAAAACGACGCCATAAAAGCATGCCGTGGTCCCAGCAGAAAGGGTAGCATCTCTCATCCCTGGAGACTTGGGGAAAATCTACATAAAAAATAACCGTGCATAGCAGAGGCAGCGGAGGCGGCAATTTCTCCAAACGGTTACCATTAACGGCGGCCATTGTTTAGACAACGGCCAAATTAATTTAATCACCCTCTTTTCCTCCTTCCCTGTTGCTTACTCTTGACTACAAAGTTCCGCTTTTTCGATTATAAATTTTCCTTATTTAGGAAGCGGAAGGGGCATGATTTATGATATCAGAAATTTCAGAGATTTTTGAACGCATTCTTAGTTCCAAAATAACATTATTTACGGTGCAAGAAAAAATGTAAATTATCTAGCAGAATGGCTTCTTGCTCTCTCATGAATCACAACATCCACTTGGTGTATAACTATTCATTATGTCACTGTTTAAGAAGAAGGGAGGTGAAACAGAAAACAAGAAATTTAGTTGAATGTGTCGATCCTTTGTACTCACTGATGTATGAAAAATGTCAATAGTCAAAATTTTGGAAGCGTTTTATGAAACAATTATAAAATATATTTTGGGGCGCAGTTTCTTATCGCACGTTGCACTCCAAACACATATCGAATGAAAGCTAGGTCTAAAACAGTAACAAAAACAGTAACAGAAACAGTAACAGTAACAGTAACCGTAACAGTAATCGTCACTTGCGCGTCACATGTATTGCATAATGCGTATTGTTATGCGTTTTGAAAGGCGATTCTTTCAACGCGGGTGGCATGTTTAGTTTCAGAAACGGATAAATTCAATCTGTGTAATAAAATCTATGTAATATTTCTTCCATCAAGTTAGAAATATTCTTGGGAATTTTATATTGAAGTTCGAAATGGTTATTTGTTATAGATTTCGTATGATTTTGAAGTGTAGAGTTGGTTATAATTTTTATGAATAATCTACCATCTATTCGTAAAGTGATAATCAGGGATGGGAGTCAATGATTAAAGAGAACAATTTTCTTAATATTTTTATTTTTTTTCATACAAATTAGCTACATCATTTTTTCTGATGGAAACTCAAAGCTACTGTTACAAGTTCTTTCAAATGAATTTGATTTGAGAATTAACAATGATCCTACAACAAAATATAATACTCCTATAACAGTTAAATATTTAGGCATTATGTTTGGATGAGAAATTGACTTTTAATATCCAGGCAGTTGACTGAAAGAAATATATCCACATATATAACAAATTAAACAGGCTTGAAGAGAAAACCCAGATGAGAGTTCTCAGAACAACATCTGAACATCTTGAAATAAATCTTGGCTGATGCCTTCAAAACAATTAATGCTCAATTTCTTCTAAAATTTCAAAAACATCAATTTTTTAAAAAGAATTGGAAGAATCTTATAACATTTGTGAAAGTGTTGTTATTCAAATCAATAATAATGATGGCTCATTCTATATATTGTCACTTTGGACTGAGCAAAGAAAAAAATCAATAGTCACAAAAACTGCAGAATAGGGCCATGCGAGCAATTTTGAAATGTAATAGATATACCTACACTCCAATCAAAACTACGTTGAAAACTCTAGAGCTTATGTCTGTGAAACAGAGATACTCTTTGCTACTCATACATTCATATTTAAAATCGGTTGCATCCATCTAATGTAATAAAAAATGTACACGGGTACGACACTAAAAATGCTGATTGTTTCTACATGCAGGTTTGTGCGCTTACTAAACCTAGAAATAGTATTTTTTAAGAGCGAGGCCGTAGCCAGCACTGCTTTCCAGAGTGGGCTAAACAAATTCTTGAGGGGGCTTGTTTTTTACATAGTACTAAAATAAATATACGTGAAAAAAATAAAGGAATATACAGCTTTTTCTGTCTTTTTACCTAAAAAAGTATACTGGAAAACGAATATTAATTAAAAAACATCTTGGAAAAATGAAAAAAATTATTCTAATAAAAAATAATAAATAAAAAATCTCTCATAAAAAACTCTAAATAAATAAATAGAAATGAACAATATTAAAAAAAAATGAAAATGTACTTTCATCATTAAATATAAACAAATATCTGGTATCTTTTCTAGTGGGGGCTCAAATAATTCCAGAGGGGTCTCAGCCCCCTCTGGCGCTTCCCTGGTTACGGCCCTGTTTATGAGGGTTTCAATGGATTCAATAAATTGCCTAGTGATGTGAAAAGTAGTACTAGTATTATCGTATTTAAGTACAAGTTAACAATTATTCTAGATAATGTGAAATGTTAAGAGGAAATGTTTGGCTTCTCAAATGTAAATTTTTATAATAGCTTATGCTGAATAAACGATATTATTATTATTATAATTATATATATATACAGTTTTTTCGAAACAATTACATAAACTTGAATGGCAAACATACCTTAGTGCCCGACTTTGGTTACAACAAACCAATCATCACTAAGATATAATGTACTGATTGAGTTCATAAATAGTTCACATTTTTTTGATGATTAATAATGTTTTTATTTTAACCTACTACTCCATCACTGACGAAGATCTTCAATAGGTTTGAACTCTTCTTATTCGAATTATTACCCTATCTATATCATAGAAAAACTCCAGAAATAGAATTCATAAACTAGGTATATAAAAATTCATAATCAACTTACGAGCATCTTAAGAATATAAAACGTATTTATCAGAAATATATTAGAAAACTAAGCAATAACATTTCATATATGCTGATATCAAATAAACATTAAACTATCAAAAATAACACGCAATCAAATTTGGAAAATACTGAAAATTAAGGTGTAATATATCAAAAAGTTGAGAATTATATGTTGTTCATAGTAATTGTTTTGAAAATTATGATAAAGCAAAAAATTCAGAAAAAAAAACAAATTTTGAAAAATTATAAAAAAATAATCAAAAGTGCAAACAACTTCTCTTAGTAAACCTAAAAATAATGAAAAT
Source organism: Cynegetis impunctata (assembly GCA_030704885.1). NCBI lineage: Eukaryota > Metazoa > Arthropoda > Insecta > Coleoptera > Coccinellidae > Cynegetis > Cynegetis impunctata. Next base: position 536,545 of record JARQZK010000756.1, read on the forward strand.
TATACTTACTAGTACCATAATTAGGAACCTTTAGAAATAGAAAAAGGAAAAAACAAATCATATTCAAAAATTTTAATTTCAGTTTTCAATGAACATTCTCTTGGCCATAACTTAATTTTTTATTGAACCATATCACCACGGTCATACTTTATTTGAATATAAAATCTAAATGGATGTAATAAACACTTTTATTACTTTTTAATATTTGTAAATTACTGGTAAGAATCTAACTTCCCATCAATTATCATCTTGTTAAGAAACGTGACCCTAAAAATTCTTCAACAAAAGATTTTGGGAGTGATAAGAGCATAAGCAAAATAATTCCAAATATCCGCTATTCAAAATAAAAAATTTACATAATTTTAGAACTGTCGGCATTCAGCTGCACTTTCCATTCAATTGAAATGATTTCACCAATTGTGACAAGTTCAACCAAATAGCAAATAATGGGGGAATGCACCCGTAAAATAACGTTTGTTAACTTTTTACATGGATATTCGACATTCAAAAAAACGTAAGAGGCTCAGGGAATCAACTGTCATTAACTCATATTACCTACTTATAAGGTTCATTTTTGTAATTCCTAGTACTTAGGATTAAATAAATGAATCTGATGGTCTTCATTAAATGTTAATAAAATTACGAGAGGGGTCTTGGGACACCTAGTTGGAATTTCGATGTATATTATGTATTAAATAGCAGTCGCAATGAGAAACATTAACATCGTTTGCAAGAGCGTCGCCAACCAATGGGCCAGGAGGTGCAACATGTTAGATTGATGATATGAATTGTGTGTAAAGTAAATTAATTAACAAATATTTGATAGTTTACTACAAGAAAAAATTATTTCAATTGAAACATAATCATTTTGTTATTCTTGTGAAATTTTCGATTACTTAATAAATTACTTTTAGTTGATTCAATTTTTTCGAGTCTCTTGGGGGGTCAGGTGCCTTCTTCTGTCGCCCTTTGGAGACGCCCTTGATCTTTCAATTAAATGAAAAACGTTTGGGATTAATTGAATGAAAAAATTTTAATTAATTGAGGGATGGTAATAAAATTTTAATTAATAATTTTTTTAAGAAAGTTCCTGGAATGAACGTTTTATAATTAATTACTATAAAAGGATGAAATAATTATGAACTCAATCAATACATTTAATTTTAGTAATGATTGGTTTGTAGTTACTGTAGTAGGTACATATGTTTGCGATTCAATTGTGTCTAAGAGTATCGAAAAAACTGCTTCAATTGTTGTATTGCATCTTGTTGTGTATTTTGGTAAATCAGTCTTAATTCTTAAATCGAATTTATCCCAAATAAATAATTGATACAATGGTTCTAAGTAAGTTCACATACACACAGAGACAGATATATATATATATATATATATATATATATATATATATATATATATATATATATATATATATATATATATGTATATATTTTATATATATATATATATATATATATATATATATATTATATATATATATATATATATATATATATATATATATATATATATATATATATATATAAATATATTTATATATAAACTGAAATTATGTATGCTAATGATCAAAGCCAGTCAGGCGTTATTACTAAGCTAGCCTAAGATATTTTAACCGAATACTAAAAGCGTGTTGAATCCTTCAATATTATCGTTTTTTGTAAGTCACATTTTCCAGATTTTGTTTTTTTTTAATTATAGTAATCGTGTATTGGAGAAGAAAAAACTCTTATTTCATTTTAGAATATTTCAGATAATTTCAAAATTTTGTGAATTTGATAGATGAGGTCAAATTGAGAAAGAGTAAAAGAGTTCGAAGCTGGATATTTAAATTTAATCTGAAGAACCAAAACTGGTAACATTTGTTTGACACAAACTGAATCCATAAACACGCAATTACTAAAAAGAAATCAAATAGTTATAGTCGTTGAAAAAAGCTTCTATATTATAATAAATAGCTATAATTATGGAGAGCTCCTCTGGAAATTTTATATAATTTCTGATTCTTGCTTACTTTCGGCTAAAAACGCACTAAGGTTTTATCGCAGTATTACTTTTTTTGAAAAACCTAAGCAAAACCAACGTTACTAACCTAACCTCCAGATTCAAGGAAGTGCTATTTCCTTGAAATAGATAAATGTGATTTTGATACAAATTACAATTTCAGCAAAATTATATTGATATAGTTTAGAAATTTGCTACTTCCCCAGGTTAGTTTAGTAAAGTTGAGTTTGTTTATATCAGGTATCTTAATTTTTTGAAAAAAAAACAATGATCGAGCGACATAAACAGAGTTCATATTCGTAATTTTTAACCTAAAATAAGAAAACAGAAATTTCATCAGATTTCTTGAGCAACTTAAGTAATTATTTGCATTCATATTTTAGACTTTACCGTAACTAGGGGCTACTTGGCTCCTTCAGGGGTTACTTTGCACCGCCGATGAATTAAGATATTAGTGGGCCTAGACTTCAAACTAGCTAATAGACAATCACCTGCTCTTATATGTATTTGACTATATAGCATCGTTTCTGAGTGGAAGCACGAATCTCCCTGTATTAATCAAGAGCTGGCAGTGCACGCGGTTTTTTTCATGTGTAAAAATATATGGCGCAACATACGATCCACTATTTTCGAAATAAAATTTACCAAAAACCTCGTGTACTATCAAGTTCTCCAATTTCGAATACAGTGTGATGCAATGTCAATTCCAGTGTTCCTACTTTGCCCCAGAAGTACTTAAGTTACGATTTTAAATGTATTTACAACAGTGGTGTAAAGTATCCACCCCCTATGAGGACACTTTGCTCCAATTTAAAAAATAAAATATTTAATCATTTGAAACCGCAAATAAGCTTTAAAAATATGTTCATTCAACCTCTTTCACGATACTAGAGCTATTACACAAATCTCCTCTTATCCATTGATGGAAGTTCTCATGCGTTTCATAAATTTGGTGTCAAAATCGGTGCAAAGTAGCCCAAAGTTACGTTATCATGTTTCAAGTCAACTTTCGAAAATCAATTTTATATAAGAGTATAATCAATAATCTGTACAAATACTGCTTTCAAAGAACATCTTTTCAATTTCAGTTTGTCCCGAAATTCCCTATTTCAGTTCAAACATTTTTTTGGAGTTCACAATTCCATTCACTTGAGAGTCTTACACGTTTCTTTTGCTTTGCAAGATTCCTGTTGATAAGAACGTAAGAATCGGTTATTTTCCTATAACCGCCCTTCAAACGCACAACTTTGTGTAATTGTATGCATCCCGCAGAAACTCAGCTGCCACTCGTCATTTCACTCGGAATGATTTCTGCAATTGTGACAACATGAACCAAACAAACGAAAGACCGTTTCCGCAATCTCAACTTTTGTCCAGTTTGTCCTATTCATGCATATTAACCGCTATCGTAACAAACACAAAGCCGGAAGTCAATTG
>JARQZK010000756.1:545000-557500 GCA_030704885.1 Cynegetis impunctata
CACTCCAACATATCACGTTTTTCAAAAAACTGTAGCTATTGTTCATTTTAACAATTTTTACGTTACAAGCAACGACAAATAACTGTTTACAATTTACAAAAGTCACAATGACAACAGTTTGTTTACTGTCATTTTAATTTCCAGCCTACTATGTTAAACAGATATGTTACTAATAATGAAGTAATATTGAATTTAATAAACTAGTATAAGTTTATTCATTTTAATTTAAATTATTTTTCTAAAAATCTGCAGACTTCTGAATTACCTAAATGTCAAATAAAAATGCCGAGGACTACAGTATGACAAATTTATGTATTAAGTAATATTTTTTTTAGCTGTTACATTCTCGATATTCAAATGAAAATATAGAAATCTCCTTGATAAATTACTTTGTATTGTATTATCTTTATTCCAACAGAAAAGTGTAAATAATTTATATATTTTCTAACATGGTTGAAACGAAGCTTAAAAATGATGCAATAATATACAGGGTGTTTCATTTAAAAAAATTTGGTCATGTATGATAACTCCAAATTTTAAAACCCTAAAAAAATATTGCGTACGCCACTGTCTTCCTCTTTCAATTTATGTAAAAAGATATTTAAAAACTTTTTTGATAAACCTCCTAATAACGCAGATATGACCATTTATTAAAATTGACTAATTTTCAATTAACCCTCGTATCTCCCAAAGAAAACGAACTAGAAAATATCAAATGTAACCAGTGATTAAAGTTGAAAAAAAAAGATCGACAGTGCGCCATCAGTTTTTGCCTATCTATTCTAGATTCTAATATAGCCTACAAAGACAACCAAAATAACTCACCCTGTACAATTTGCGTTTCACCACGCGTTATGCCTAAAGACAATAGGAAATACCTAACGTTAGGTCTGCCTAGAGTATTTAGGGAATGCTTAACCTCAAATTGATATAATAAAATTATTATATTTCTCTCATTCTTCTCTTCTTACTATCCTTTGTCAAATTTACAGTCTAGTATTAAACAGTGGTACCTATTATATGTACAAAACGTTCCAAATCAAGTTTTTAACAAGGTATTTCTTAACTAAGAAGGTTGGTGAAATCCGATTTAGGTACCCAAGTATCGGATTTAGGTATTTCCTATCGTAGGAATTACTTAGTTAGGAACTTCCTTACATCTCGTTGGTGAAATCCGATTTAGGTAAGTATCGGATTTAGGTATTTCCTATCGTAGGAATTACTTAGTTAGGAACTTCCTTAAATCTCGTTGGTGAAATCGGGCATTAAATTCGCAAAGTTATCGTAATTTCTTTAAAAGCAGTATCTAAACCAAACGACAGGATAAAATGATTTTAAGCAGCCCGAGATGTGGGATTTATCTATCATTTTCGATATCCTTATATTTTTCTCTTAAAAATAGGTTTGCCCCAGAAAGATGATCTTTAAATTCAAAACGTTATTCTATTTGGAATGCTAACAACAACTTTTTTCAACTCACACATAGGGTTGCCAACCTTCCCGGATTACCCGGGAGACTCCGGTAAAACTGGTTAACCTCCTGACCTCCTGAGTTGCAGTAAATTCTCCGGTTTTTCTAAAATTATACACAACCGTCGCTCTAATGATTCGATCTTTAATGATTGTGATTTTGTGGGGAAAACCCCCCTCCTAGTCGACTTCTTAAAATTCTCCCGGTTAGGACCCTTCAATAGTTGGCAATCCTACTCACACATCATCATTTTGTTCATGAAATCGACAAAAAAACACAGCCCGCAAAACCAACTGCAAATACACTAGGTAATCGTATAACTGCTGGCTCAGACACGTTGAGTCCATAGTAACGGTCTCCGCCGACCCCGGATTACGTCATTTTGCCTCGCCGTTATTGAGGGAGATGTGGGCTCTGAATCGAACGTCTACGCTCACGGAAGAAATGTAATGTTGGTTGCAGTTGTATTGAAATCCTGGTATAGTTTCGTAAATTACGGTGTAGCGTATTGATTCGTTTGGATTTTTAAAATAATATTTTATAGTTACTAGTTCAAAATTATATATGATTATATATTTGTGTGTAACAATTTGAAAAATACGATTCTTTCTAGAATTCTTAAAGGGTCGGAGTCCAAGAGTCCTCCCTCACCAGCCGCCAGTGCCCCTAAGTCAATTTGGAAGGGCTGAAGAGTTGCAAAAAACATGCAAAAACGTATGAAATCACTAGAATCAAATGGTGGCGTTACCTAAAAGGAAACAATTTAAACTCCTAAATAGCACCTCCTTAACATCAAGCAAATGCACACAGAAAGTTTCAGCCTTCTAACTGAATTTGGAGTTTCTATAGATGCGCAATACTCGAAATCCTCAACAAAGCTTTAAATTTAAACATACAAATTAACTGAGATCCAAATCTACACTACACTTACATAATATCAACTCAATCCATGTACCAATAATGTCAACGCACTGACTAACTCAATCAGCAGAAACTGCGGAGGTGTGCAGAACCTCAAAAACCACGAAAATAACAAGGAATATTTACATAAAATAGCGACAATCAGAAAAAAGTTTGAGCTCTTTCTTCAGCATCAATTAAATCCACGTGTGAATTTTCAACGCTCTAATTTGATTTAGAGAGGATTTGGGGGTCCATAAACCGGCCTTCTACAGCCCCATACACCGTCTAAATACTCCTAGAAGGCTGAATTTCGAATCCGTCATACATAATAAATTTCCACATCTTAAGGCACCGGTTTGAAATTTTTTCTCATGCACCCCACTACTTCCTTGACAAAATTTGAAGATTCCAAATTTTTACTGAATTTAGCACATTTGTTCAGACGGGAGGCGCTGGTAATATAAGTAAATAGAATTAATATATATACATACATATCAGGGGCGTAGCTACCGCCGTATCAGCGGTATCAATGATACGAGGCCCCCGGTCTACAGGGGCCCCTAACGTGCCTACAGAGTTTTCACTTCTGAAATGAGAAAAGTCAAAAAAACCAATCTTTTTTTTTTCCTGGGTTAAGCGTGCTCCCAAAAGTTGGTAACATCATACATCGGTTATTGCGGGATTTCCACGTTTAAGTCATTCCGTTAAACGGGGAAATCTCGCATTAACCGATGTACAATGACAAACCGCGGAGAGCAATTATATTCCCGCGTTTTATTTCATCTCGGTTCAGACCAGGCGCGGATCCAGAGGGGGGAACTGGGAGAACGTTCCCCTCCCAAATGGCCCGGGCCCCAGCTAATTGTTTTGATTGGGAGCTACTCGATTTACCATTGCCCAAAATACGAGTACCTTTTGGCTTTTGAATATATAAAAGTTCCCCCCCCCCCAAAGTCGTGCCTGGTTCAGACGTTATTATTATTATATTGTAATACAATAAAATCTTGTTCTTCTTATTATTTGGTGGTTACTTAGTTTGATTTGTGAAAAGAATGAGTGAAAAGAAAAGAGATTATCCCAGTGGAGCTATGAAAAAAAAATGTAAACAGAAAAGAGAGGAGGTTATGAAAAAAAAGCCCAAAATTTCTTAATTTTTTCAGCAACCGGCTTCTGTGAGTAATATAGATTGCAATGGTAAGTAGTACTTATTTATCTACCACTAGCGAAGGGTGAATTTGGTTTTTTGAAAGAACAATGGCAATCTTCAATATATGAAAATACCTGATCACGTATTGTAAAGAGCAATAATAAGAATTTTGTTTCGAGAGAAAGGCGTAAGATAACGAAGCGTTTTTTGATGAGTTATCAGAAGATGAGAGAATGGCAGACCCGGAATCATATTTCAAGGTCAATGTGTACTATTGCTGGTTTAGATATATTAATTTCTCAAACTAAACAAAGAGTTATATGTTCGAAGTACTACAACCGGATAAACTCCTATCTTCTTCAAACGAAGTGATAAAAAACGCTTCCGGAAAGCTGTCGGCTATAAATACAGTAAAGACATCTCAGTTAGTCCTTATGAACAATTAAATGCACTGAAAACATGCTTAAAATCTGAAATTCAAAAAATTAATTCCATTAAGGAACTCATGGAATTATTGCTGATAAAATTCAATAGCCTTGCATCCAGTTTCCCGGAGGTAATAACAGCATGCTTTCTATTCTTAACCTCACCAGTTACAACCGCAACAGCTGAAAGAAGTTTTTCGAAATTGAAACTGATAAAAAATTACCTAAGGACTTCGATGGGACATCAGACTTGTCACTATTGTCTATAGAGGCAGAAATGTTAGAAAAACTGAAATCGTCTTCAGTTCTAGATGATTTGATAAATCAATTTGCCGAAAAAAAAGCAAAAAAAGTGTATATTTAATTTGAATTGTTTCTTAGCTCAATTTCTAGAAGGAATTGATAACTTATGATCAATAAACATTTATTTTAATTTAACGTAAGCATTTTTGTTTTTTTTGTGAGAAATTTGGGCCCCCAACTAATTTTGATACAGGGCCTCTCCAAGGCACGCTACGCCACTGATACATACATATATGTATATATCCATATATCTGCCAGAAACAATTGGTGGTCCAGGGAATATATAAAACGGATTAAAATACTACTCCTGCACCTGACTGCAGACTTTGGATACATTCTAATTTTGGACTGATTGGGCCGATAAATGGTGTAAATTAATAAACATACCTATTAAAACAATGGCATAGTTAGTTTGCCTTTAGCATCTGAATTTTACAGAAGCAAGAATTAAAAAAAAATTGAAATGTCAAATTGTTGTTATTGAAAATATTACATTTGAAGAGTGTCAGAATCTTTCATTTATTCGGTATGTAATAAATTTGATTACTTAAAACTTCATTGAATTTGTGATTTTTTGAGAGGTACCTATCTATTTATTAGTTTTTGCTAAACAATTGACTCTGAGTGTACATACATTTTTGACATCTATTTAGCAATTTATGGTGTATGAATATTTAAGTAGGTACTCTTTTTCTAACATACCCTAAATTTTCAATATTTTCCCATATATGTATGTCCATAATTTTAGACATAGTTAAAGCTATGTTCTTTAGTATTCTTATGTTTACTCGGTCCAGTATATATATATATATATATATATATATATATATATATATATATATATATATATATATATATATATATATATATATATATATATATATATACAGGTTGTTTACTAATTGAATGTCAATATTTATGAGGGTGATTTTTGAGCCCATTTTAAGAAAAAAACTTCATGTGAACATATGTCCTAAACGTCTTACCTTTTGAGATACAGGGTGGTAAAATTTTCAAAAATAAATCATTTATTATTAATATCTACAATACCACTTCAGATATTTTAGTGAAATTTATCATACAAGTACTTTGAATCAAGAGGCATTTTTTAATGTATCACTTTTTTTTAATTTTCACCAGTGGCGTTCGTATGTAATTTGACCTGCCTATTTCGGAAGACATTTATGGTACGCCAGATTTTTTATTTTTGAAATTTCTTACCAAAGTTGATCACTTGACTTTTTTCAATCCGATGCACGGTTTTCGCTCAAAAAAATAAAAACCGTTTCTCTGCATGATCATAACAATATCGTTGATACATACATATGACAATATCACCATGCAGAGACATACGTAGATTTTATTTTTTTAGATGAAACCCGTGCGTCTGACTAAAAAAATTCAAGAGATCAAATTTGCTCATAATTGAATACAGATTTCATTTTTCTTTATTTTAAAAAAAGTCAGTGGCGTGCCATTGACTGTAGTTATTAATAATAAATAATTTATTTCTGAGAACTTTACCACCATCTCAAAATGTAAGACGTTTAGGACATATGTTTATATGAAGTTTTTTTCTTAAAATGGGCCCAAAAATCACCCCCCTAAATATTGACATTCAATTAGGAAACACCCTGTATATATAATATATATATATATATATATATATATATATATATATATATATATATATATATATATATTTATATATATATAATACATATATATATAGTATATATATATATATATATATATATATTATATATATATATATATATATATATATATATATATATATATATATATATATATATATATATATATATACATATCTGCCGTAATTTCAATAAAACTTAAATGCTTTAATTATCACAATATCAACAAATTTATACACAAAAATATTTGTAAGGCACAATGACAACTATACACTATTTAATTCTGCATTGGACCTCAATCGAAGACATCACTGTCAGATTTATTTTCATCTATTTCAGTATCTTGATTCATTTCTTCAGCTTCATCACTTGGCATTTCCTCGTCTTCATTGTCACCATCAACTTGACTGTCATCCTCAGTTAGATCACTCAATTGAGTGTTTCCTTCAATATCTTTATTTTTCAAGTTGCCCATGAAGAAGGCTTTAGAGTAGTTATTGGAAACCAAGAGAGCTTTCACCTTGTAGATTAACTGTTCCAACATTAATCGAAAATGAGGAATATGAGGTACCAAAGAAGCGTTTTTCTTCAGTTTTGAATCACAGCATAACTGGTGAAGAAATCTGGTACTAGTCTGCATAGCCTTCAAAATTTCTGCTATTTCATCTTTATGGGACGAAAATGTTAACTCAAAAATTGGCATTCCATGTGATATAAAAATTTTGAGTACTGCAATAGACTTTTTCAAGAAAGTGGATAAATGATATCTGTTGGACACTGTCCTTGCAATCAACATAAGGTTTGACATTGCCGTAGTTGTGTTTTTCCATAATTCCAAATGTCCAATATTTGTTAACGACTGCACTTCATTTTTCACCCCATTATGTAAAGCAACACAGAGACCTTGATAAAGAATGTGGAAATTCTTGAAATCTATACTGGCTAAAATTGTTAAATAATCATCTTTAGTTTTCAAGTTTTCGCACTCTATTAGAACGTTAGCAATTAGCTCATTTACTTCAGACACTTTCATGGATTCCAAATACGAAATCACTAAGTAATTTATACTATCCAAGAATTTTTTTCCGGAATCTACAACCTCTTTCTCATTATACCAACGTTTACTCAATATTTCTTTAGAGGTATCTTGAATCTTGTTTTTTCTTTTATTGTTTGGAGAAAAATTATTCAGACTTTTCAAAATTTTGATTAGATAAACACCCTGCGAAATCGTTAAACACTGCTCAATGTATTCACTAAAACAATCAGTAAGCTCTGAAACTAAAAAACTGATTGAGTTAACATGGCCATCTCCTGTTCTCAGAGTTGAAAGAATTTTCCGAAGCATTTCCAGATTCTTGGTTTGTTGCAAATCTGGCCAACTTAAAATGACAGAGTAACATTCCAAGATATAAGAAAAGCACATTTTGAGTTCCTGAGTTTCTTCGGTGAAATGTTCCAAACAATCTTGTACACCATCAGTTCTCTCTAGAAGTTCATCAATCTTTATCTTTACTGATAGGAATATGCGTTTTATGTGTGGCAATATTATGATTAAATCTTTCATAAAAGTTTTTGGTTTTATAACATTCATCGGCGACGAGTATACCTTTTTTCTTAAAATCACAGTGTGTAATTTTCTAACCAAATCTTTAAGAATAAAAACTAGAGTAGTGGCATTCAAATAATCAGGCTCATTTGAATCAAACTTCAGTTTCATACTTAGAAGGTCAAGGTAATCTGTATCGATTTCTCTGAACTTCACAGTATTTTCACGAAAACTTTTCGTAGAAGTCGATACTGTCTTTTTCTTTTCCTTCAAGGACAAAACTGATGTAGATGCTACAGTATCATCATGAATGGTCTCCCTCGACTTAAGTTTTTTCAATGGAGGTTGCTTCTTTTTGACATCATTTACTATTTGTTTATTTTGAGATAACGAATCAAAATAACTTTGTGGTAAGATGTGGTCTGGCATTCTTGACAAGTAATTATTTAACTGTTTTTCAAAGTCGATAAGCTGGTGTAATCTTTGAAGAAGTTTTGGCCTCAATTTTTTGTGAAATATAAATGCGCTAATTAATTCTCTAAACCAGTTTATACAATGAAACGCACAATCTGTGACTTGTTTTAGCTGATCATGGTCCAAATCTTCAACATCTTCTACTTCTGGTAGGATGATAGCACTACCCAATAATGAGTTTATGGATGATAAATCACCATTATTCTGCTTATGTAGTAATAACCTGAAATGAACAAAAATTATGCTGAATGTATATTATATCAAAAAAAAGGAGTGCATAAATTACTTGATATTTTTTCATGGAATCTCCTTTATTCATTCATTCATAATAATTTTTTTCTCCAACCATCAAAAAATGTTGACATTTTTGTACTATTTTCAAGTGCAAAAGCCATCAATTCCCTTACCGTACAAAAATTTGCTCGTTGCTTAGCAACACTTTTAATCCTAGGATTAAAAACGCTACTTTTAATCCTAGGACCAAAAGTAATTGCATTTGAGCTCTCTAATTGAAATTTGAAAGAAAAAACATTGTCTCTTACAAACTTGTAAACAAACTAATTGGGCAACTATATATAGGTATTTATTGTTATTTATATTGATATGGAATGTTCAATTCGAACAATTATTGTCAAAGCACCACTGAAATTATCACTAACAATTTTCGAACAATTCAAAAGATTTTCATTAATGTTAGAACAACTCAAAATATTCTCCGTAACTGTTGATGAAACATTCGAGGAAATATCTGAACAGGTACTTGTACCTTCTTTGTCAGGTTGCAATATTTTTTTGGCAGTATTCCCTTTGTTGATACGTGATTCTTCAATATATCCTTCTGCTACCGTACTAGATTTCCAACCTCCATGTCTTTTAAGACAAGTGAGGTCACCGCCACCATCAATAAGAAGTGTAGCAGATGTTCTTCTTAGCGAATGTCCAGTATACTCCTTCCAATTTTCTAACTTCTAAAATTTTGTAATTTCTTGCGGCACGGCACTAATTTTGTGAATACCAACAACTATTTGGATCACCAACCTTCGAAGGGAGATGGTGTGAGAAGAAGAAGAAGAACAACCATTCTTTGACACTTCCCATTAACATACTTCAAAAATAAACGACGTTCTTGTATATTTGATGGCCGTAGTGCAACATATTTTCGAAATAAACGTAAATAATTATCGCCTATAATGGTAAACAAACAAGGTTTCTTGTTTTTTGTCTGCAAAATTTTTACGACCAGGACCGAGTCCATATCTTCAATGTCATCAATTTTCAAATGAACTAGTTCGTCACAACGCATAGCACCTCCAATTCCTAATACTAGAACAACCTTTATCATCAAATATACATTATCAGGTGCCATATCCAGGAACCGATCCACTTCCTCCTTTGTAAAAACCGTAGACTTTTTAGGTATATATCCATCACTTTGCCTTTTTAACAATGCTCGTAATTTTGATTATTTACTAATATCCACACCATTTTTGATATCCAGTGTGGATCGCAACATTGAATACTGTGACCAAAGAGTGGATGGCTTGACGGTCTTCGTTAAATTTGAGAAATACACCATAAGAACACTCTCCGAAATAGTTTTGCACATTTTTTTCTTTACACCAATCCATGAATCGCTGATATGCAAGTTCATAAACTTGGCGAGATTTGGGTGGCAAAAGATTTAGATACACTGCTTCGGCACTTTCCAATATATCCGCAGGTATATTTTCATCGTGTTCGGGATTCATTTTGAAAGCAGCGTAAAAACTACTACAAAAATTATATGATTAGTACGTCTACTGACGTCTACTTGACAATCAATATTTACCAACAATACCAGATATCCATGACTACCGACTTGCTATCGCTGTTAATTAATAGGTGTTCAAATTTATTACCAAATTATTAACGATTTTTGAATAAAACTAAATTTATTTTAATTTTGACTTGGTTGGAGAAAAAATAGTATATATCATACGGACTAAAAGTGCCTATTTTTACTCGCAATTTTGCATTCGTAAAAAAATATGCACTTTTAATCCTTATAATATAATATACTATTTTACATAATCAAATTTTACTTCTAAGCAATGCCTTATAGCACTGGTATCAAAGTTATTGAATCTATAAGTGTTTGAAACATATGATGAATTAAATTTAGATATAATTGTAAAAAAAAATAATAAATAAACAAATACTCTAGATAAACTCAAACTGATTTGATTATCAAATTAAATGACAAAATCATCTAATAATCAACCATACAATTAACTAACAGGTATAGGAGATGATATCAAATCCGAATTCTAATCCATATAACTTAAAGTAAACTTCTAAATAAGAACAAGATATGTAGCAAAAATAAAATAAATAAAAGATGAGAATAAAAATATTATATAAGGAAACCAGAAAAGAAGATATAATTATGGAATACTATCAACAAGACTTTCTTTGATTGGGGGTGATTTGAACAAGCAGATAATACTGAAAGATGTTCTACAAAATGATAAAGTACTGAAGAGACACATGTATATAACTATATCTCTAATGGACCAGTGTAACTAGAAAATTAACTACGTATAATTCCTGTCAGATGGCAGGAAGGTTGAGAATCGGACCTTTTCTTCGGTAACAAAATTTTGCTTTATACTGATAAACAGACTACGTACATAAAACAATAACGCCTATATCTGAGACACGTACAGAATGAAACGAAGACATATTAATCAAATTGTGTCAAATTTTCGTGTGTTGGTTGGAATGAGAACCTTCAGATTTGGGCAATCTGGGGTGTTCCCCGAATAGAACACGGCATTAATAATAATAATAATAATAATAATATTTACTCGTTTCAAAAATTATCTCAACAAAAGACTAATGGTCTTTTGTCTCCATCTCCGGACATCTTAGTACTTACAGAAACGTGGTTACATCCAGGTATTGCTGATGCTGAATTAGGATTACATGGATAAAGTATATATAGAAGAGATAGATATAACGTTCCTGACTCCCCTTATGGGGGTGGAGTCCTAATTGCGGTCAGAATCATCTATCATCCAAGTTGGTTTTAAGTGGTTTAGAAATTGAGGAACTTTATATTGAAATTAATGATTTATCAAAGAACTTAATTGTGGGTTGTTTTTATGCACCAAATGTGATATCTGACTTTTATACTAGTCATGTAAATTCTGTTGAATCTCTTGTGGATGAATTTTAAGGATAATGAAATTTTTGATACTGGGTGCACTACAATTTAAGTGATACTTTGTGGTTCAATAATAATGGGCCAGGAGGAGAACTATGTTTATTAACTCTTGGAGTTCTAATAATCTTGTTTCATTGAAAATGCATCTTTAGTAATGAATATGTTCTCTTTCTTTTGGAATTGTATCAGTTATTTTCCTATTCATTCCTTTGAAGGGTTATACTTTAGACTTAAGCTTTTTCTACTTTATTGGAAAAAAATGTTCGTGTCATTGAATCTTTCAGATTTTTTGGTGCCTCTAGATAGTCAGCATAATCAGGCTTGATCTTTTGAGTTAGCCTGTAAGTTCCTCTTAGTGTTGTTTCCTCATGTTAAAAATGAATTGAATTTTGCTAAAGCTGATTATGATGCCTATAAATGATAAAATCAATAGAGTGGAATGGGACATTGAATGATACATATTTCTTTTTTTTTTTTTTTTTCGATCGCATTCGCTCGTTTTCTCTTTCTCGACAACTACCCGCTTTTTCGGAATTTCTTTTTCTTCTCGACATTCCTTTTTTCCGATACGAATCAGATTTGAAACCAATACTGGCTAGGATGTACTCTATTTTGGATAATTTAATTGGCTGAACATGTTCCTTTATCTAAGTCTGTATAATAATTAAACCCTTTATCCCGGTTGGTATTCTGATACCCTTATTTCTAATATAATAAATAAAAAGGAAAATGCATAAGCAATGGGGTTAAAATTTAATGTTTTTTGAAGATTATATTTTTTCCTTAAGCTAAAAAAAATTTAAAAAAAAAGCCATAATATGAAAGTACCAAAAAAAATTTTTCTATTTTTAAAATACTTTTAAATATTTTTATTGAACTATTTAGGGATCCATTGAATATTTTCATTATGGACAATAATAAGTCTAAAAATACGAAAAGTCAAAAAATCTCAAATTTATAAACAAATAGATTAGTAGCTGATGAAACATAGTTACAAAATTGGTCTTTTTTGAAAGTCTAATTTCTATAAAAAACAAATTTTTCTATCTCTAATAGTTAATAAGTTATATCAATTTGTTATTGACAAAAATATAACTCCGAAGTCATGTAATATTTAATAGTATTTTTAAAAAAATAGAAGAAATTTTTTTTGATACTTTCATATGTATGGCTTGTTTTTTTTTAATTTTTTTTAGCTTAAGGAAAAAAAATATAAACGGTTTATAGAATTTATTTATAACAAATTGTTGATTTAATAAACAATGGAATTATTTATAAAAAAATTAAAAATGCCAACTATGAATTTTAAAGAGAAAATAGTTTCTTCAATAATTATTTAAACAATCGGAATATGAAAAAATTAATTAT
>JARQZK010000756.1:562500-680000 GCA_030704885.1 Cynegetis impunctata
AATCCTAGGATTAAAAACGCTACTTTTAATCCTAGGACTAAAAGTAATTGCATTTGAGCTCTCTAATTGAAATTTGAAGAAAAAAACATTGTCTCTTACAAACTTGGTAAAACAAACTAATTGGGCAACTATATATAGGTATTTATTTGTTATTTATATTGATATTGAATGTACAATTGGAACAATTATTGCCAAAATTCAAAGCACCACTGAAATTATCACTAACAATTTTCGAAGACAATTCAAAAGACTTTCATTAATGTTAGAACAACTCAAAATATTCTCCGTAACTGTTGATGAAACATTCGAGGAAATATCTGAACAGGTACTTGTACCTTCTTTGTCAGGTTGCAATATTTTTTTGGCAGTATTCCCTTCGTTGATACGTGATTCTTCAATATATCCTTCTGCTACCGTACTAGATTTCCAACCTCCATGTCTTTTAAGACAAGTGAGGTCACCGCCACCATCAATAAGAAGTGTAGCAGATGTTCTTCTTAGCGAATGTCCAGTATACTCCTTCCAATTTTCTAACTTCTAAAATTTTGTAATTTCTTGCGGCACGGCACTAATTTTGTGAATACCAACAACTATTTGGATCACCAACCTTCGAAGGGAGATGGTGTGAGAAGAAGAAGAAGAACAACCATTCTTTGACACTTCCCATTAACATACTTCAAAAACAAACGACGTTCCTGTATATTTGATGGCCGTAGTGCAACATATTTTCGAAATAAACGTAAATAATTATCGCCTATAATGTAATAAAACAAACGAGGTTTCTTGTTTTTTGTCTGCAAAATTTTTACGACCAGGACCGAGTCCATATCTTCAATGTCATCAATTTTCAAATGAACTAGTTCGTCACAACGCATAGCACCTCCAATTCCTAATACTAAAACAACCTTTATCATCAAATATACATGATCAGGTGCCATATCCAGGAACCAATCCACTTCCTCCTTTGTAAAAACCCTAGACTTTTTAGGTATATATCCATCACTTTGCCTTTTTAACAATGCTCGTAATTTTGAATATTTACTAATATCCACACCATTTTTGATATCCAGTGTGGATCGCAACATTGAATACTGTGACCAAAGAGTGGATGGCAGGACGGTCTTCGTTAAATTTGAGAAATACACCATAAGAACACTCTCCGAAATAGTTTTGCACATTTTTTTCTTTACACCAATCCATGAATCGCTGATATGCAAGTTCATAAACTTGGCGAGATTTGGGTGGCAAAAGATTTAGATATACTGCTTCGGCACTTTCCAATATATCCGCAGGTATATTTTCATCGTGTTCGGGATTCATTTTGAAAGCAGCGTAAAAACTACTACAAAAATTATATGATTAGTACGTCTACTGACGTCTACTTGACAATCAATATTTACCAACAATACCAGATATCCATGACTACCGACTTGCTATCGCTGTTAATTAATAGGTGTTCAAATTTATTACCAAATTATTAACGATTTTTGAATAAAACTAAATTTATTTCAATTTTGACTTGGTTCGAGAAAAAATAGTATATATCATACGGACTAAAGGTGCCTATTTTTACTCGCAATTTTGCATTCGCAAAAATACTGCTCGTAAAAAAATATGCACTTTTAATCCTTATAATATAATATACTATTTTACATAATCAAATTTTACTTCTAAGCAATGCCTTATAGCACTGGTATCAAAGTTATTGAATCTATAAAAGTGTTTGAAACATATGATGAATTAAATTTAGATATAATTGTAAAAAAAAATAATAAATAAACAAATACTCTAGATAAACTCAAACTGATTTGATTATCAAATTAAATGACAAAATCATCTAATAATCAACCATACAATTAACTAACAGGTATAGGAGATGAGATCAAATCCGAATTCTAATCCATATAACTTGAAGTAAACTTCTAAATAAGAACAAGATATGTAGCAAAAATAAAATAAATAAAAGATGAGAATAAAAATATTATATAAGGAAACCAGAAAAGAAGATATAATTATGGAATACTATCAAAAAGACTTTCTTTGATTGGGGGTGATTTGAACAAGCAGATAATACTGAAAGATGTTCTACAAAATGATAAAGTACTGAAGAGACACATGTATATAACTATATCTCTAATGGACCAGTGTATCTAGAAAATTAACTACGTATAATTCCTGTCAGATGGCAGGAAGGTTGAGAATAGGAATTGAAATGTTCTTCAATAATGTTAAAAGCAATAATGTCAAAGATACTTGTAATTTATTTGCTGGGAATTTTGAGTTAGTTTATTTACAAGCTGAGTCTTCTTTCTTTCATCAGTTACTGTTGAATAATGAACTTGACTTCACTATATCTTATGAGGAAATTGTTTCAACTATTCTGGGAATAAAGGATAAGAAATCTTCTGATTCAGATGGCCTTTCTGCTCACTTTGTTAAGAAATGTGTACATTCTCTTGCTTTGCCTCTATATCTATTGTACAACAAATCGTTACAGTTGGGTCAAATGCCCAGCATATGGAAGAAATCATTTATTACCCCTGTTTTTAAATCAGGAAATAAGCAAGATATTGCAAATTATCGACCAATCACGATTATCGGTACCATCTCAAAGGTTTTTGATTCTATTGTTGCAAATAATATTTGTGAACTCTGTATTTTATTTATCATCAAACAACAACATGGCTTTATCAAAGGTAGATCTACCCTTACGAATTTAATTTTTTATAATAATTTTATTTCAGAAGTGCTAAACGATAAAACACCGAATATTTTGAAACAGGTAAATTCTATTTATCTTGATTTCGCTAAAGCTTTTGATTC
Organism: Cynegetis impunctata; assembly: GCA_030704885.1. Classification (NCBI taxonomy): domain Eukaryota; kingdom Metazoa; phylum Arthropoda; class Insecta; order Coleoptera; family Coccinellidae; genus Cynegetis; species Cynegetis impunctata. The sequence goes on from JARQZK010000756.1 coordinate 565,324, forward strand.
TGTGAATCATAATTTATTAATCTTTAAATTATCTAAGTTTGGTCTTAGTGGATCCACTCTAAAATGGCTCTTGTCATTTTTGTCTGATCGTCAACTGCGGGTGAGGATTAAGGGAAATTTATCTGATCCATTCACTGCTACCTCTGGTGTTCCTCAGGGATCACACCTTGGGCCACTTTTATTTATACTTTTTATAAATGATATTGTTGATGATCTCTCTGTTTCCTCTATACTTGTCTTTGCTGATGACATTAAAGTATTTAGAAGGATTTCAAATTTTTATGATCAGGTTGGCTTACAGAAAGACTTAGATAAAATTTATGTATGGTCATGTCTTAATAAAATCAAACTTAATTGTAACAAGTGTAAATTCATTTCTTTCGTTCGTAGCAAATCTAATAGATTACTATTCCAATATAGCATCAATGGAATTTTTCTTGACAAAGTTGAAAGTATAAGGGATCTTGGAGTTTTCTATCAGAGTGACTTGGAATTTCATTTACAAGTTAGATATGTCACCTCTAGGGCATTTAAATTGCTAGGATTCATTAAAAGGACTACTAAAGAATTTAAAACCATTTCTTCTATTATTTATCTATATAAGACTCTTATAAGGCCTATCTTATTGTATGCCTCCATCATTTGGTCCCCACATGACAAGTATTTGATTAAGGAGCTTGAGTTAGTTCAACATAAGTTATTTAGGTATGTTGCGTATAAAATGAATCGGGGAATGAGTGTTGTTGATCATGACTATTTTGATTCAGCCTTGTTTCTCAATTTAGAATCTGTTAAGTCATTATATGTCTATCATGATATCTACTTTCTTAAAAAGGTGCAGCTTGGTATCGTAAACTGTGATCCTATTGTAAAATTATTTGATGAGCGTGAAAACCGCTATAATCTAAGGGTATTTAGAATTTATCAAGAGAGTACTTCAAGAAGTGATTATGTATTCCTCTGTCCCTAGAATGAGGCGAAAGTGGAATAAAATTGTTATACCTGTGGGTCTCTCTAAGATAGATTCTTTATCTAAGTTTAAACGAGAACTTAAAACTGTTGTTAATAGATATTTGTAAGATTATTTAATTGAAATTGCAAGTTTTCATTGTCATATGAGGAATTTACTATTTTTTTTTAGGGTTTTGCCCGTTGAATATTAATAAAATAAAAAATAAAAAATAAACAACATAGTAAGATAAAAAGAAACTAGTCAGGTATCTTTAATCGAGCACAAATGAAAAAATTCATCCAAATCATATGGCTCGCTTTCTAAAATGAACTGATAAATTTTTCGTATAAAGAGGCTCATTAAGTCAATGCTATGAAACCTTTTTGGTAGTGCATTAAATAGTTTTAGACTTTTGTGCTTCCATATATATCGGTCAATAGAATCGAAATGATAAGGGTCATAAAATCCAGATTCGATGCCCTGCCAGATAAAAGACAACTTACCTCATCAAGCGGAAATGTGATGCTAAAATAAGGACGGAACTTTTATTGCAGTCTTGCGGTTTTACCGTCAATAATCCAATATTCACCTTGACCGGAGTGTACATTTCATCGCTGGAATTCAAACAGTACTGCGGTGAATATGTGATGTCATTGAATTTTGTATCTTCAAAATCTTTTAAGACAAATATATCCAAAAATTCTTGCATGATGATTTCCGATAACCAGGATAGGAAATATTTGTCAAAGTTGCCGACTGCATGAAGCATTAAAGCTAACTCATCATAAAACAGACCCACGCACTCGTGACATCCAGCCACGCAGTTATTTGTCATATTTATCAATTTGGCAGCCCTTCTAGCTTTTCCCTCCGGTAATTTATCAATGGATGTTATAACTGAAAACAGAAAGATATATTCTTCAATCTATTCCTACTCTATAGTTTACATTATTCAAATGTAATTGAAGTCTGAATAATTTCAAAATCGCGAACAAAGATCTTTCTTTCAAATCGTGTGTTCACAGGCTTCAGAGGGAAAACTCTCAGGCACCTCATTTTACATACCTACTACTCTGGATAATCATTTGAATATACGGATTGACAGAGCTTTCAACTGTGTTTTATGTTTAGCTCTCTGGAGTGGAGATGTTACAGCAATTTTTATCATCTGCAGATTTTAGAAGTATTCTACTGACCAAAAATTTAAAACGTCCAAGTCAACAATGGAGTGTTGATTTTGAAAATCACACTTTATTCTACTAATTAAACTGCTCCTTCCAAACATCGAAGTTGACTGTCATTTCTATTAATTAAAAGGGAAATAAAAGTAAAGAGGTTGGTCTGCAGTTTTAGTGCATTTTTTTAATTTTCACATCTTTAAACTGAAAGTAACCTCAAAACACATACTGAAATAAAACAAACATAATATATTTAAAACAGTAGGTAGCCTTTGAAGATTCCATCATTCAAAATTAAAATGAAAGTTGGGCTTCTAGAATCTGGCCTACCTGTGTTCGACCTAATAAAGTCATACACAGTGAAAATGCAGCCTCATATATTCAGTCATCTTTCTATGCCAAAACATTTACTTTTTTTAAAATTATCATTTTCTCTGCACCCTACTTTAAAACAGCTTTCCATTACTTTCCAAACATATATTTAAAGTTTAGATTAATTCAAAACCATAATTGCAAACAAAACAACAACAAGGGGAAAATAGTAATTTTAAATATGAAAGAATAGAAGACACAATCTCAGGTCTGGTGCTAATTTTTCAGAAAAAAAAGTAGATATTACCTCACAAAAGTACACTATCTTGCTGTGGATATGGTTGAAAGTGTGAATTTTATATGATATTGATGCTTGCAACTCTTAAATGGCGAGTTATTCAGTACTGGAATGTTTAAAGGTAGTGTTGCTAAAAACATTTCACTGTAGAATTTCTCCACCCTGCTGTCAAAGGAGATACATGAGTACAAAACCAAATATAATAATTATCATATCAAAGTGCTTTTTTATGAAATATACTGAAAAAATAATTTCTTCTTAGAGTTGGAGTTGAAAATATTAGCTGCATCTGTTTTGAAAATATCGAAAAAAACAAAAAGTAGTAATTATCGAAGCAGATTCATAATTACAAAGGTTTAGTTTAAGAAAGAAAAGATCTCATAATATTTAACAAAGTATTGTTTCCTTCTTTCAATTGATAATTATTTGAATTAATATCAAAATTATAAATATAACATCCTGCATGATAACCTTTTGCATGATGATGAAATAAAAAAAGCTGCTAATATTTATTTTTATAGCCTACCTAACAAGAATTAAATTAAATTTCTTATAATTGGGGCTCAATGATTATAGTTGATGGAATCCGTCGTTACTACGTGATAATTTAACATGATGAACAAAACTAAATTTGAATTTACTACGTTTATTATCAGAAAATATTTTGAAAAATTTTAACACTGCAATTGCAATTTCGGTCACTAGACCATCATCGGGCAGATTGAGTTAAAAACTGAATACAGGATTAAGTATAGATTTGCGCTTACGGGTGGGAAAGAATTATTGCAGGTACCTAGATAGACAAGAGGAACATATTTCAAGAAGGGCTAATCGAGTGAATTTCCCAAATTGGTACAATACCATGTTCTTAGAAAGGTCGTTATTGTTTGAATACACTAAATATAGGAGAAGATATCCAGTCAATCTGGTCGTTCAGCAAGATTTCTTTTGCATTATGATTGAGTTTAAAAATTTCTAATGATTCTAAGTAAGTAAGTTTGGTTCCTTTTGGTAATTTGTGCATGATTTGAAAATTATCTATTTGTGGAAATGGGTGATGGTTTTCACGGCAATGATTTGAAAACGTTGAATCCGTTTTATTTTTCAGAAAAGATTGTTGGTGTTCTTTAAATCTTGTCTTGAACGATCGACCAGTCTGACATATATACTCCTTTACATACAGGACAAATCAACTTATAAACTCCTGAACTTTTAAGATTTGAAGTGATATCTTTGTCATTGAATAAAAATCCTGAGAGTTTTGTCTTAGGTTTGAAAGCAATTTTAATATTACATTTAGGTATGACATTAGCGACTTTTTCTGTTAGAGGACCAAAATATGTTAAAGATGTGAATTTTTTCGATTTTTCTACTTTTGATTGAGGGTATATGCTGTTGTACGCTAGTTGACTACGTTTCTTGTTTATCATTTTATCTATCAAACTTGCATGAAAATCATTATTTGAAGCAATAATTTTTTTTTTTTACTATATAATTTTTTTTATATAATTTAAACTATAAAAATAATTGCTTCAAATAATGGTTTTCATACAAGTTCGATAGATAAAATGATAAACAAGAAACTTAGTCAACTAGCGTGCAACAGCATATATCCTCAATCGAAAATAGAAAATTCTGAAAAATTCACATCTTTAACATATTTTGGTCCACCTCTAACAGAAAAAGTTGCTAATGTCATACATAAATGTAATATTAAAATTGATTTCAAACCTAAGACAAAACTCTCAGGATTCTTATTCAATGCCAAAGATATCACTTCAAAATTTGAAAGTTCAGGAGTTTATAGGTTGAGTTGTTCTGTATGTAAAGGAGTGTATATAGATCAGACTGGTCGATCGTTCGAGACAAGATTTGAAGAACACCAACAATCTTTTTTGAAAAATAAAACGGATTCAACGTTTTCAAATCATTGCCGTGAAAACCACCACCCATTCCACAAATAGATAATTTTCAAATTATGCACAAATCACCCAAAGGAACCAAACTTACTTACTTAGAATTTTTTTAACTCAAACATGCAAAAGAAATCTTGCTGAACGACCAGATTGACTTGATATCTTCTCCTATATTTAGTGTATTCAAACAATAACGACCTTTCTAAGAACATTGTATTGTACCAATTTGGGAAATTCACTCGATTAGCCCTTCTTGAAATATGTTCCTCTTGTCTATCTAGGTACCTGCTCCATTTTTTTAGAAAATATAAGGTTATAGCAGAGGAGCAGCATGGCTTCATAAAAGGAAAAGGTACAGATACTGCGATTTTTGAACTAACAAACACCATTCTTGAACATCTAGAGAAGGGTGAGATTCCACTGGCACTATTTCTTGACTTGTCGAAGGCTTTCGACTTGGTTGTACATGAGATACTTCTGAGGAATCTACAAAATACAACTTTGTCTGATAGCGAGCTATCTTGAAAATAGAAAACAAATGGTGTGCCTAAAAGTAAATGGTAAGGAATACTTATCCAGAAAACAAGCACTAATGAAGGGCGTACCACAAGGAAGTGTTATGGGTCCAATTCTTTTCATAGTGTATATCAATACATTATGTGCAAGAGACTTTAACATTTCTTGTAGACCAATTGTATATGCGGATGACACCAACTTTCTCATATCATCACAATCAATTACTGATTGTATTACAGGTGCGCAGTACTGGGAGAGGTGAGTGGGTGGTGCGACGAGAGTCAATTAGTTCTAAACATGTCCAAAACAGAATGCATATTGTTTGGAAGTGAGCAAAAAAAAGTAGTAATACCAAGCTCCTTCAATTGCAATGAGAATGTCCTAAATATAAATGATAGTGCAAAATTTTTGGGTATATACCTGGATACTAATTTGAAGTGGAGGCAACATATCGATTACTTAAAGAAAAAGTTAAACTTGGTGATTTATACCTTGAGAGCTATTAAAGATCAAGTTGAAGTAAACGTTCTGAAAACTGTGTACTTTGCGAACTTTCAAAGCCTAGTATCATATGGGTTGATTTTCTGGGGAAGCTCCTCATATACCGCTGAAATATTTATCACTCAAAAATGGGCTTTGAGATCAATGTTTGGGCTGCCCTATAGGTATTCATGTAGGGGTTTATTTAAAAAAAATAATATTCTGACTGTGTTTGGATTATATTTGTATCAACTTATGTTGTTTCTACATAGGCATTATACATATTTTGAATCATATAGGAATACAAACAATACTAGAAGAACTAAATACTTCATCCTACCGCGCCATAGAACTACTCGCTGGGAGGGGGGTCCATTGTGTTCGGCTATGAGGATCTTTAATGGGCTACCGAAGCATTTTCGGAACTTGAGTGATATTAATAGTTTCAAGAAGAATATATACAAGTTCATCTTAGATTGTGAACCCTACAGCATTAAAGAATTCAATGATTGCTGTGGGGTATAGGCATTGCTAATTATGTTTTGATTTTAATTATTGAGTAGGCTTTTTTGTTGAATTTGTATGAGGAATTCGTATTTACTTACACTACTTTGATTTGCATTTGTATTGTTTGTAATTGTCGAAAAATAAATTTATTATTATTATTATTATTATTAATTCTTTCCCACCCGTAAGCGCAAATCTATACTTAATTCTGTATTCAGTTCTTGACTCAATCTGCCCGATGATGGTCTAGTGACCAAAATTGCAATCGCAGTGTTAAAATTTTTCAAAATATTTTGTGATAATAAACGTAGTAATTTCAAATTTAGTTTTGTTTCTCAATGATTATATTCTGACTAGCTGTAGTCTCTTGTAACTGTGTTAGTGATTATAATATACCTTCAACTTCATTTTCATCTTGACTATCTTCTTCAGTTCCAGCTATATACTTTGACATGACTACAGCACCTATTACTCCCCTGAATTTGATATTCTTCTTTGAGCTTGACAGCTGCTTCCTTACTATCATATGCACCTCATCCCTCAAAGACATCATGGATTCATCATTTTCATTTGTGCAAGTAAGACTGCATAGAATTTCAAAAACCTATTATAAATAAAATGCAAAAATTTAATGAAATGAAACTAAATGATAACACAAACTTGTAATTCGTTTCAATAAATAACTAAATTATTATTGAATTTTGATTTATATTTGATTAATTCCGTAAATATATCACGTGTTATATATATAATATCAGTGCTTGGACAGTTTTTACAATACCTACGCTGAACATTTCCTATGAAATTGAGATAGAAAAGAAAACTGAACACAAACAAGTTCAGCAGTCATTGCTGAATGTCCATGACTTGATTTATTTAAAGAATATTTGATTTATCAATTTGGAAATCCAATTTAAATAACCAGTCCTTTATGTATTTTCTTCAGGTGCTTTTATATCTAATAACTCTACCAGAAATTCTGCACCCTAAGGAGAGATAATACCTACCTGTGTAAGAGAAAAATTTTCTATATTTAGTTCTCAAATGTAGTATATAAACGTAATATAATTTTTTCTGTATTAAGCATGATAAATTATCAAGTAGTAACGATGTATTTCACTAACTCATTGAAAAAATAACTTAACTCACCAATTTGATTGCATCCAGATCATAGCTATCCAATTTTTCCAACAATCTCATCATAATAAGAGTATGTGGTTTGAATTTCTCTAAATTTTCTTTTATTAATATTAAAAGTATATTCAACACTTGATAGATAAACTTTTTTTCATTACTGCCAGCCAAAAGAAGCAGGTTATCCAAAATTTCTTTTCTGTAAATTCCCTCACTATATTCATGAGAAAATAAAAGCATGAATAAATTTTCTGAAAATAAATGGACAGTTGGTTCTTCAGATGTTCTTATCAAATTACACCCAATTTCTAATACAGAATTGAATCGATCTTTGAAAATTTGCTGGGGCATGTATTTAGTGAACAATTTTTCTAAAAGTTCATATCTAAATATTCCTTCTTTCACTTTTTTTCTAAATATCAACTCAATGTTTCGCTTTTTATTTCTTGCAGTGGAATGTAACAAAAATAGCAAAAATAGGTCAATAGGTTTGTGGTCATCTGGTACTTTAATAACAGTAATCATATCTAGGCAATCTTGTACAAATTGCTTACGAGTTACAACGAACAATTTGAGTTTAGTGTAAATTAGAACTTTTGAACTCTCTTTTTCTGAAGAGCTCTTAGCAGATGACATGGCACCATCTAGAGCATCTCGAATTTTAAACATAAGAGATGAGTTTCCACCTGAAATTAATTAACAGATTACTTTCTATAATACCAGATAATACGCAACTGTCATCAAAAACAAATCTGATATAATGAATTTCTGAAGTAATATAAATTTTATAGCCCATAATAAAAATTAATTACCTTTACTTCCTAATAGAAATTCCATTAAAACAGGAAAATCATTAGACCGAGTAGGTAGTATCCTCAGTAGGATAACATCTTGTATTTCAGTTCTTACATCTTCATCTAAATTCAAGGCACTCAAACAATCAATTATAGCAGCAGTTGGACTATCATCAGAATTTAAAATGGATACAAGTTGTTTTGCCGCCTGATTGTAACGATTATCTGGAAGGATTTCTGGAAGAATGTCCAAGATTTCTAGTTTCATAGGGTGACTGCTTATTTCTAGAACATCTAATAGTCTTGTTGTTAATTCTTCACAATTATTTATACTTGGAAGATATCTAATAGGGTTCAAAAGAAGTCTGAGCCAAACTGGATTATCTACATCCTCTGAAACAGTATTAGTTATTTCATCTAATATTATTTCCATAACTTCATTTTGCAACACATTGACCTTAAGTAACAACCTGGAAGTAATGATAGTAACAAAAATCATTAATTGATGAATAGAAAATTGTCTACCTCAATAAGCAATCCTGTTCAATAGTAATATTTAGCCCCTCCTTCTTCAATATTGAAGGGAGTAGAGCTTTTTTAAAATATTTTTGCTTTGAACATAATTTCTTCAACCCGTTTATTATTATCCTAGTTAATTTAGATTTCTGTTTTTTAGGGTCTTCTAAATATTTTTCAATGTCCCGAACTACTAGGGACTGTTCCTGGGTAATTGAATTGGCTTCTTCCTTAAAAGACAGGACAAAACAGTTTTCTCGTAAGATTGCCTTGAATTCAACTAACGGGTCCGTTTGTGACTGGGATGAGACCATAATTCAGCACAAGGAAATATTCGAAGATGAAATAGTTAAACCAACACAGTAATTACATTCAATTAATCCAGAATATAAACATGAAAACTTTAATGGAGGGAAAAATTAATTAATACTCCTCTTCCATACAATTTGATTTTAAAAATTTCATAGATTAAAATTATGATCATATGAACTACTTAATTCTCAACTATTAAAAAAGGATTCAAGTTCTGTGTTTTTAGGATATTGTTAGCTACTTTATATTATTATTTGAACTAAACGTTCAACTTTTTTATTTTCTAAATTATTCTTCAATAATAAAATTTCTATATAGTGTTTTTGATATAGATGCCTTAAAACAAACCCAACTTTCATCTTGAATATTCATAACTTTTATTTTCAACTTTTTTCAATATTAATACAATTTTAAAACTCAAATCCTTTTTCGGTTCATACAATTTATGTTTGGTGAAGAATATCAATGCGCAAAAATTTCGAAATGTGGTTGAATTGAAATTTGATCTTACATTCAAAAATATATACATGCTTTGATTGGTAAAAGTATAAACGCCGGGTTTACCAGCACTGATCGATGGTTTGAGCTATTTTCTGAGATAAATAGGTAAACTAAGGAAGAGTCCCATTATTTATTTACTTCTTCCTACACAAATATTATTTCATATGCTTTTGAATCGATTCAATGAAATAATAGTTTTGTTCTCTTTAGCACCTAGTTCGGTTAAAAACATAGAAATCTTAATATATATCCTGTACTGTTAAAAAGTACAGTATATCCTGAACGCCTACAAAAGTGATCAGTGTTACACTTTCCATTTCAGTGTAGCCCGTGCAAAGATAACGAAAGATCTTAGAAAATCAAAATTGACGTCCATCTGACACTGACAGCTGAGAATGCGGCGGTTCAAGTCCCGGTTGTATGGCCTAACGTAATGACACGAACAGGAAAGTTTTGTTATAATGAAGATAAATCTATGAATTAATTAAGTTTACAGTTATATGAATCTCGTCATTGGAAGAACAATATTTCAAAAAGGATTTCGGTTAGTTATTATTTGTTCTTGATTACATTGTGCGATTGCTATTTGTGAAAAATATTTTATTTCACAAGTTTTTTTGTTTAGATTATCAAATTCCAAGAAAAGTATTATATCATGGTATAGATATTGATTGAATTACACATAACAAGCAAACGATAAATCCAGAAAATGGAAACATCACTGTTAGATTGTGAAAAATAGTATGAAAATTTCTGTGATGATTTGGTTTGGAGAAGTGATCTTTTGCAGATATACACTAAATTTCATCATTTTCCTCCAAACTTAAAATGGGTAACCAGGAGTGTTTTCATTCATAATTATGAAATATATGTTTATATTCTCAATGAGACTACAGTGAAGGTCCACTAAGAGTGAACATGTGTTGAAACTTAATTCATCATTCACAACTGCAATGCTGTGTTTTCTTCATGGATTTAATGAAGGAAACAAGAAAAATTCATCTAAGGACCAGAAAAATCTTAGATTTCGACTTCTGAGAAAATCAAGGTGAGCAGATTTATTTATGAGAGCTTGTAATATATTTTTGGCTTGAATGTTTGAAATTGATGAGTGAAATATTTCTTCAATCATTCTAAATGAAAATAGATACTGCAAATTCATATATTTTGGCTAGTGTATATGATTTACTAAATTATAGTTAAATATATATGTATATACCTTATATTCAGTAAATCAGTGACTTATAATATGAGAATTTGCAGTAGGTACTTATCTATTATATTCTAATATATATATATATATATATATATATATATATATATATATATATATATATATATATATATATATATATTAATATATATATATATATATATATATATATATATATATATATATATACCTATATATATATATATATATATATATATATATATATATATATATATATTATACTTATATAACGTTTTTATTTTAATTTATTGGTGTACCAAAAAAAAACCACATTCAAAAAATTAAATGCATGAGGTACTTATATAAAAATAGATGAAAAAAACGGTTGTGAACATTCTGAAATAGACTTATTGTTTAATTTCTTGGTACCTTATGAAATTTTTCTTCTATTCTTTTATTTCATTTGATTGTATTAATCCTGTTTTTGACCCTGTCCCAGATGCCGGATGTGCATTAAGTTTATTCTGAATATTAAAACTAGTGAAATTATCCATTTCTGATTATTGCTGTTATGCCATTGAAAATATCCTGATCCATATCCACAGCCAGCATGAGTTCTTGAAAGTGCCAAGTGTTTTTTCATCAAGGTTCCGTTCTTTTGACTAGGTTTATGTTTGTAACTTACTCCTATTTTATATAGATATAATAATCTAAATAATTAATGTATATGTAATTAATATACAAAAATATAGGTTTATATGTAATAATGTCAATGAGTAATTTCCATTCTTCTTACATAGTGGAATTTGTAGTTATTGACTGACGGTACAGATTAACTTAAAATATCGAAAACTGAAAATCAGTCAGATATTCATTTCAAAATAGGTATTATATGATGCTGTTATTGAAATATCTGTTTTGAAATTATATATATATATATATATATATATATATATATATATATATATATATATATATATATATATATATATATATATATATATATATATATATATATATATATATATATATATATATATATATATATATATATATATATATATATATATATATATATATATATATATATATATATATATATATATATATATATATATATATATATATAATTTAATTTATACTCTAATTCATTTTACTGTTTTCAATTTTCTAACTTGGAGAATACTTACCTAATAACCAGGACTGCATTCAGGCTCTCAAAATATTTGAATTTGTCTTTTATTAATAAAATGACTAGTTCTAACATATTGTACAACGTGAAAGATAATTTTTTTAAATAATATTTTTCCTGTACATAATAGGTATTCCACCGAAAAAATAGCATGATTATTACATAAAACCTAACAGATATTGAGTAGGTATATAATTAATTTATGTTGAGATTAATCTCATTGTAAAATTTCGGAAAAAATAAAACTGAATGTCCAGAGATAGCCCAAAAATGAACTCCGTTAAGTAAGAAAGTTAAAGTAATTATTTGCTTGAAATAAATAATATAAACAGAAGATCAAATGTCAAATTTGATAATTTTAATTAGAGGTTACTGTAAAACTTCAAATCTTACCGGCTAACGATAATTGAGCATATCGAAAAAATTTCTAACCATTATAGAACAGTATCTTTGGTATGCCAACTTTGGAAAGTATGTAAATACGGTGAAATGTTCAAATTCAATACAAATTTGAACAGGGAGTGTTATTTGTTAATTGGAAATTGTCATATCCTATCAAGAGGTTTGGCTGGCTATATGTGCTCTCACCTCGGCTCTCACTCACACTGTAGTCCAGTCAATGACCATTTTCCCGTGTATTCATCCCATACAGCACCGATTTTCATAAAAAATTGGATTTAGGTTCTACTTACCATCTATATCAAAGTCTACCCTGTGGCAGGGGTTGCTTTTTCCCTGGGGGTGGATGCCACCCCTTCTTGGGGATGAAAAATTTTTCATTGAAAATAAGTACGGAAATCGATAAATTGACTAATTTTAAGCAACTTTTGTTCTATGAAGATTTTTCTGAAAGTCAATTCTCTTCCACTTATTCGCGGGTGAAATTGTCGATTTTCAGGCAAAAAAAAAACGTTTTCAGATTCTTTTTCGCGAATAACTGGAAAAATATGCATTCTTTAGAAAATAATACGGAAAGCAAGTTTATAGCTTATAAAAAAATAAAGAAAATTGTGTATTTGTGATGTATGCAGATCCAATACAAACGGAATTATTGCTTGTTGAAAGTTAACTGGTATTTTCAATCGCTAAAATGGAAAGTTTCTACCGGTTTCTACGTACAATAACCAAAAACCAACGCATTTTTAGAAAACTCATAAAACTTTTTTTAAAGTCCTTTGAAACCCTTTCATTTTAATTTTTTATAAAAGTTCCTAGCATCAAAACTAAACGAGTTATGAAGAGAATAATGTCGATTCCTATTTTTTCGTTGGAAAAAAATAGTGAAAATCTCACCCTCTCTTCCACCCACATTTGAAAAAAATCGTTACCACTTTACAATTCACTTCATTTATGTTTTTATGATACGTTCTGAGTGTTTGACCAGTTTAAAGTACTTCTTTTTGAAAAAAATTGAGTTTGAAGAGAGAAAAACATTTTCGTAATTTAGCGAAAAATCGCCCTTTCTTCAAAATAACTCAAAAACTATTGATGATACGCAAAATTTTGTAGAGTACGAAATTGTATGTTTTTCTTATTTGAAAATGTTGGCGTTTCATTTTTTTTTATAGGATGAAAATTAAGTAAGATATGGCCATTTAAAGCTTGCGTGTGTTCGCGCAAAGTGCCTTTTATAGCCCTTTTAGCATGAACCTTTTTAAAATTAAGATCTCTGAAAAAAAAATTATTTAGATGAGCTTATAGCTCTTAAAAAAACCTACAAAATGCTTCTTTGAAGGACTTGATTGCTTGAAAAATAAGCGAGTTATGGGGAAGAACCAAAAGCACATTTTTGTAGAAATTAGAATATGTATTAGTATATTGATGAGTACACATAGTGGTAAATACCAACCAACTTTCGACAATCAATAATTCCGTTTGTATTGGGTCAGAATACATCATAAATGCAAGATTTTTTTTGTTTTTTTATAAGCTATAATTTTGCTGTCTTCAGGTTTTTCGATAGAATGCATATTTTTCCAGTTATTCGCGAAAAAGAATCTGAAAACGTGGTTTTTTTGCCTGAAAACCGACAATTTCAGTCGCGAATAAGTCGGAAAGTATTGACTTTCAGAAACAACTTCGTGGAACAAAAGTTGCTTACAATTAGTCAATTCGTCGATTTCCGTACTTATTTTTAATGGAAAATTTTTCATCCCCAATAAGGGGTGGCATCCACCCCCAGAGAAAAAGCAACCCCTGGCACAGGGTAGACTTTGAATTAGATGGTAAGTAGACCCTTAATCCAAATTTTTATACAAATCGGTGCTGTATGGGATAAATACACAGTTTATACTTTTTTTACCGTCATTGACTGGACTACTGGAAATTCCGAAATTTTCACGCAATATTTGTGAATAATGAAAAACCGGCCAAGTGGGAGTCGGACTCGCGCATCGAGGGTTCCGTTCGAATTTTTTTTTAATTATATGATGTAACTGAAAATTTACGGTTTTCGCATTTTTTTTCATCTGGGCTATAAAACGTTGCTTCGTACCAAATTTCAAGATTCTGAGTTCACGGAAAGTACCCTGTACGTTTTGATTCCCTTGCGAGTGTCGAAAATTTGCGGAAATTTGCGCCATAAACGGCTGTATCTTTTGATTGTGTTGGCTTAGAAGTTTGATTTTTTCACTGCAAGTAGACCTGAGTATTTGATATGAATTCCAGCTTGATACCTCCAAGCGTTCCTGAGAAAAAGGGTCTTGACAGACAGACGGACGGACAACAAAGTGATCCTATAAGGGTTCCGCTTTTTCCTTTCGAGGTACGGAATCCTAAAAATCAATAATTTGAACTTAAGAACAAAATTAGCGATCTTATGAGACCTCACCATAACTGTAAACTCGATAAATGATAAGCCAAATTTCTTCTCTCCTTACATACTTATATTAAAAACTGCTCTACTGCGATGTATTATGATAGTGGCGCCATCCTTGAATAATCACAAAAAACATTTAATAAAAGTTCAAAATTTTGACCGATTGTATGGGCCAAACACATCCTGCCAGACACAAATTAATTGTCCCTATGAGTATTAGCGCAATGTCATGATTCACCAATTAAGCGCGATAGTGATTATCTATGCGTATACTCAAACTTAGAGCATGCTAAAGTAGACAGTAAGGCCCGGTTTTTCAATGCTCGGTTAAAGTGATTTAGCTTTCGGCTAATCGATAACCTTTAGGTAAACCGTTTTTCCACCTCTCATCTTGCGCTAACCTACTGCTATTCTATCGGGTAGAGTAACTATCACCTGAAAGTCTTTGTCAAATGGCTAACTGTAAGCTATCTTGCAGACGCATGCGCTCCGTAGGTTAACTACCCCGAACGGCCCGAACAGTCGAGTTTGTTCAACTGCTTTGTAACCAGTAACCTCATTTTCTATTTTGTTTTTTTCTACGAAAGATGGAAGCATTTAATTTTTTAAGTGATGATGATGAAGAATAAATTAATAGACTTCATTGATTACCAAAGAAGGCCATACGTGGTCAGAGAAAGAAGTAATCCTGTTGACTATTTTGATGAATTGGATTTTTTCACAAGATTTAGGTTAAGAAAAGAAACTGTTCTGAATATATTAGAACAAATTGAACAACAGATAGAGACCATAACACATAGGTAAATTATTTCAAACTCCATAAATCTTTTTCCAAGTTTCTTTTTTTTCCCTCCAAGTAGTAGAATCTGTTTTTTTTATTCAATTATTGCTTTGAAACCATTTGCAATTTTTAACAGCAACGATCTATCAGAAGGACTAAAGTTTGCCACTCTTTTCTTCTTCAATGCTTTTGTTTCACCCATTTTATTATAAAATAATCAACAATAACATAACAAAACATATATTTCCGAAATCGATAGCAGAAGGGGAACGACCAATCAGAAGTGCTCCCTGAAAGATTAGTACTACCAACGTTAACAAATATATCGCTAGCTGACGGTTTGCTAGCCTAAGGTCAAACATTCGAAGGAGAAACGCAATAGTTCTTAGTTGGAACTTTAGCTGATGGTTAAGCTTAACCTATAGTCAGCTAACTGTGAGTTTTAACCGAGCATTGAAAAACCGGGCCTAAGTACAAAAGGGAGATCGACCAGCATAGATAATCACTATCGCGCTAAAAAGGGCGAATCATGACATTGTGCTATTATCGAGGGGTTGACCGCGGTGCAATTTTGGTGTACAACGTCCAGGAATTTTATACAATTTTTTGCAATTTTATGCAATTTTTTGCAATTTTCTGCAATTTTTTGCAATTTTCTGCAATTTTCTGTAATTTTTTGCAATTTTATGAAAACTTTTCGGAATTTTTTTACCAATTTGTGAACTTTTCAGGAATTTTTGCATTTATTTCATAATATTTCGAAAACTTCCATTATATTCATGATATTATATTCTCTATAGTTCGTTATCGCGTATAAACTGAATGCTAGGGAACATTGGACTGTAGCTCAAACCTCAAACCTTTCGGGGAATACCCTAACTACGAAACGGATTCAAGTACAAGAAAAAAAAAGTGTTCTTTAAAGTAGAATAGAAAATGTCCAAAATTAATCCGGAACATTTTTGGGATATTGTCGGGAAATATTTTGGTAATACAATACCGGAATTCATCAAAAGTATTTTGAAATTACAAGGAATAGACAATGCTTTCGCTATGAGAGCATTGAAACAGGAAGATAATCCAAATCAAAACATTTGTTCGAGTTGGTTTACCTGAACTGATTTCTAAAAGCGATTATCCCAAATATTATGAACATTTATATAGCGAACGCCTTCAAAAATTCAAATTTTTACTTGGCTATAAGAAACTGAAGTTTTTTAGAACGAAGTTCCTTATCGCGCGTTGCGAAAGGGGGCTAGATGGAATAAATTAAGACCAAAAGTTGTACCGACACTTTTTGCGCGCGCACGCCGTTTTCTCTCTCTTTCTTTCCGTTCTCTCATCCCGTCTCTTTCTAATCCCACTCCGCTACGTCGCCAATGCATTGATGTGAAACATCGAAATAATTGTGTAAGTTATATGTATAAAGAACAGATTACGATAGGAATCAGATATGGCATAATGAAAATGAAAAGATAAAGCTTTACAAATTTGTTCCATAAAATAATGACTACGTAGTATGTAGGTTTATATTCAATTACATAGCGTGGCGATACGTTATCCTCTCGTTATTATCACTCTTGGGTCTACAAAATTACATAGCGTTGACGACCGGGTGGTCTAAATATCGATACCTGGTGTGTCGTATTTCTGGGTTCGAATCCCATGATGACTCCTGGCTTTTTTCATTTTTTCATTTACAATCTCGTAAGAGCTCTTAGCCCCACATTTCAAAATTAATTATTTGAGTTTACGTTATTTGTTATTCTCTATAATACTAAATTTCCTAAATACTTCGATGTACTAAAATAAAAATCAATCAGCAATTTTATTACAATTCTTTCACTAATTAATCGAAAGGAACTTCGTTCCATCCGGGTGTCCCTTGACACCTCTCTTCTTTTTTTTTACTCTATGGACCTACTGTTTAACGCCAGTTCCGAACGGCTTATGGACTTGTAAACACTGTACATTACCCAGCTACCAATTTTT
Source organism: Cynegetis impunctata (assembly GCA_030704885.1). NCBI lineage: Eukaryota > Metazoa > Arthropoda > Insecta > Coleoptera > Coccinellidae > Cynegetis > Cynegetis impunctata. The sequence continues at coordinate 582,697 of JARQZK010000756.1, forward strand.
TTCATTGAACCACTCAAACTCAACAACATACACAAACATCCATTCCTAACCCAGGATTCGAACCCAGCACACCTGCTTCACAGCCGGTCAATCAACCTCTTCTCCACAAGCCGCGTGTATGCTATTGTTTATTTGAACATTTTAACTATATATAATATATAATTTTTAGTTTAATTATTGAATTTGTAAAATTTTTTGAACTTTCTCTATGAATTTCCTGAAATTTTTTGCAATTTTTCACAATTTTATACAATATTTTGCAATTTTTTTGAAAATTTTTCGTTTCATTATTTGAAATTTTTTTAGGCATTTTCTGAAATTTTTTGGAATTTTTGCAATTTTTTGCAATTTTATGCAATTTTTTGCAATTTTTTGAAATTTTATGCAATTTAGTATTTTAGTGTACATGATTTCCTAGCGCGGTTAACCCCTCGGCTATTATACTCATAGAGACACTTTATTTTTGACTGACGGGATGTTTTTGCCCATACGATCGCTCTGGCTGCTTGGAGAAGATATTGAAATAGTTCCCTGAGTATCATATATAAAAATCAAGACTGAGAAAATAAGAAAAGTGAGTTTAGTTTTTTTCCATCTTTAGCACCTGGTACCTGGAAATTGGACGTCGGTACAAGGTAGCAGATATGCATACACTGAAAGTACATACGAACACTACTTTATCCCACACATATTATTGCTGAGGAAATAAGTAACGTCTGGCGGCTCTGGGAGCTTGGACTAACATATTTTGCTTTAGATGTGCGGGCTGATCGCGTTTTTTCAAGCTATGGCTAGTTTTCTGATCGTATGGAATAGAATAGCCGGAATACAGCTGCGACACCTCAGTTTATTGTGTCTGCATTGGCAGCGATATTATGACCAATGAACTTCAACTTTCGGTGAAGGAATATGATACAGAGAAGTTATGAGATTAATCTTGAGGTTTGACTTGGCATTGACGCGACTGCCTAAGAGGAGTTAAAACCCTAAGCTTATATTTACCAGGCGATAAGATTCAGAAAATTAGCAAGATTTATCTGGAATTCTTGTTGATTCTTTAACATGCTGTTATTGATTCCGCTTTAACATGATCAGTGCTCATAGTGAAATCCCTTACAATTTACTTGGTCTTGTCGTTTCTATTTGAGAGCTTCAACCAGTTATTATTCACATTGAAAAAACCCATGATGACGTCTTCGTGAATGTGGTCGTTTTTATACGTATACTGATATCTTCACTATCTATTGAAATTTCCTGCTTATCACTACATTCCGTGGTAAATGTACGACAGGTTATAGATATCTAAATCAAATCATCAAAAATATACATGTTGACCATGGTCTATTTAATATACTACATAAAGTGAACAAGGACAATTCTTCAATAATTTGATAAATTATCAAACAACTTTCTAAGGGAGCTGGTTATACAGGGTGCCCCATTTAAAAGTGTCCACCCTCAATAACTCAACAACGAATGAGAATTTGTCGACAGGTCGATTTTTGATGACAGGGAAACATGATCTGGGATACAAAGCTTGTTTCTACTAGCAACCACCTGGAGAGGGTTGCAACCCCATCAGGAATTTGAATAGGGAAAGTGGGTAGTTTTGTAGCAGAAATGTATGAATGGATTCAAATTTGTATGAACCTGCAGTTTCTGTTCTTATAAAGTGAGTATTCACAAAGTTACAGGGTGTTTTTATGGAATTATGGTACAGATAAAACTAAATGAAACAGAGAAGTTCTAATTGATCGTATAATTTCTATTGAAAGACAAATATTTTTAACAAACAGTATTAGTAAAAATTTACCACAAATTCTCAAATCTCTCACCATTAGATTGCATGCAGCGATAAAGTGATTATCTTTTGTTTCAAGACGAAGCAAAAACAAACAATAAGATGACCCCCTGTCATCAAAAATCGATCTGTCTGAGTGTTTTCACAAATTCTCATTCTTTGTTGAGTTATTGAGGGTGGACACTTTTAAATGAGACACCCTGTATGTATTCCTCGACGAGAAATCGTTTCAAAATCTACATACTGCTGTTAAGATCTTTTCGTAATCCCATACTGTTATTTTGATTTAACGGTATTCAGATGACAATTGAAAAGTCAGTGTTAACGGCCGCCGGCCGTTATAATTTTATAACGGCCGGCGGCCGTTAAAAACTCACTTGTTCAAATATTTATTTCAAAACATCATTCTGCTTAACAACATTGAAATCTTGGTCCACATCGAGTTTGGAGAATAAACCTCTGATTTTCATTTCGCATAATACATCTTCATTAACCACCTTTACATTCTTGCTTTTACGCCACATTTCAAAACTCGCTGCACTGCACATGATTCTCCCAATATTTCTAAAGGAATTTGATTTTGTTCCTCAATTTCATCCATGGCCGTCGTTAAAGCGAACTTGAGAACACAAAAAACTGACGTTGTTTATAAAACTGTCAAACTGTTCCATGACAACAGAGTGCACGACGTTGGGATTTTTCTTTAGAATTGCGAGGTACGGGGTTTTTTCTTTCTTCGGAATCAAAATATAATCTTTCAACTGGAATACGAAAAAATTTTAACGACATACGGCCGATACGCAAATAACGGATCCATCCTCATCCGTTATTTGCTACATATCGGCCTTGTTACGTTAATAACTATACTGGATCTCATCATTGCAGCTTATTTGACTCCGAGTGAATTAACAAATTTCTATTTGTTCCCCAATACAAATTGCGATTGGACTACTATCTGGATAACAACCCAGAGCGCCCTCTACCAAGGATATTGGAAACCAACAATTCACCGCTTATATAGAAAATGAAGAATCTTGTCCGGAGAATACATATTTCCTGACATGGAATGTCTACTCTGCAACTGTGGCGAATGTATAATATATATGTCATGTCAGAAAATATTTATTCTCACGACGGGATTCTGCATTTTCGATCTAAGGGGTGAATGGTTGGTTTCCAATATCCTTGGTGGGGGGCGCTCTGGGTTGTTATCAAGATAGTAGTCTCGACCACCATTTGTATTGCGGAACAATTAGAAGAGAACAGATGTGGTGTCATGGGACACCAGGTCTGTTCGATGTTCCTTCGGATTCGACATTATAATATAATTATTAATATAATAATAAAAATGAAATAAATAATGTATTTAGAGTGTAGAATACATATTATGTACACATGTATGTTGTATAAACAATATTAACCATGTACATTAACTTATATTTGTAAACTATAATACTCACGTATTTAATTTTATTCCGCTAATTAATTTTCCACTATTATCACTGTCAATTTCATTTGGGTCACTTGTTAGTTCACTTGTTACTATATTTAATGTCGTATTGAAGATTTACAAACTATTAGAGTAAAATGAATTTATAATGTGAGTATACACCACGTGCTTCGACATGATTTTCATGTATATGTCGTGGCAGAAGGAAAAAGATAAAGAAAGAATGACCCATGCGGTTGCACTTCCGTTATATGTCTTTCTTACGGTTTTAGTCTCGCATTGTTTTCAGTTTGGTCGCGCAGCAAAATCCCTATCTCCTCCAATTCTGCCATAAGGAACTTCGTTCCAACAATTTGTTAATTCAATCCCACTCAAATAAGCTGATAAGCAGCAATGATGAGATCTTATAAGTTCTATACAGCTGTATGCAGAGAAGGAATTTATTGCAGTTGCAGTTCTCAATAAAAAATTCTATTCTAAAAAATAGAATATTGTTCTGTATCCAGAGTCGCCAGTGAGGTGCAGAGTGTTTTTTAAATCAGTTTTCTATCTCATGGACTACGGTTTTTGATGTCTGGCATATATAGGCTTTTGAATTATTTTTGCACCCCAAACCCCCTCAAATTGAATAAAAGAGTAGAAACTTTATACTTGGATTGAGTGGATGTTACGAAATTGACTTTTTGGGGTATAATTAGTATATTGTACAACGAGCATGGAATGACATACATTTCCTACGAGCATGACGTATGATTTGCAGCACTCACCTGCGGCTCGTGCTGCAAATCATACGAGTAGGAAATGGTCATTCCATGCGAGTTTTACACATACTTTTTCTACGAATGTTACTGTTACATAAAATGGGATAAGTAATATTTTTCCTTTTAAGATTTTTAAAAAAATGTCAATAAGAGGCCTCGGTAGACCAGCGGTAAAGTGCACCGCTTGTAAGCCGAGGATGTGGGTTCGAGTCCCACCTTGCTCTTGGGTGTTGTGTATGTCCTGAATTTAGTGGTTCTAATTATGAGATTAATTGCTGGGTAATGTACATTGTTTACAAGCCCATTGGCCGTTCGGAACCGGCGTTAAACTGTAGGTCCCTAGAGATTTTAAAAAAATGTCAATCTGACGCTCCACAAAAAATCACGCGGCGTTGGTTAACGCCACCTTTGTAAAAATACCCGTGCACAATGTGAACTTTGTAGTTTACTCACCATGGTGATAGAAGCACAATGAAAATGGGTATAAAACAATGCACTATGTTCCGCAATTACTTTTGAACATATAATTATGGTTTTTATTGACATTCGTAGAAAATAGTTATTTTCCTAACAAGTGCGGGAAAGAAAGCAGTTGAGTGCGGGAAAGACTCTTTCCGCACGAGTTAGGAACAATATTTTTTCTACAAGCGCTTATATGAGATCGATTAGATTTCAACACACAGATCAAATTTGATTTTAATGACAAACGTAATTCTACATGTCATATTATGTTAATTCACATGTCGTTTCTATAGTAACGTCGTCGGTGGCGTTTGGTGCATAGAGACATATCATTATTCAGTTTATTCTTCAATAAAAGCGTGCGGGAAAAATCCCCGCTATTCCATTACCGCACGCAAACGCGTGCGGTAATGGAATAGCAGGGGTTTTTTCCGCACTGTTTGGCAATGTGACTCTTTATAAATTGAAATGCGTGCGGGAAAAGGGTTGAAAGCGCACGCTTGTAGAAAATAGTTATTTTCCTAACAAGTGCGGAAAGAGATATTTTCCCGCATGAAACTGCCGTTACCCGAACGACGCGAAGCGGAGTTCGGGTAAGCAGTTGAGTGCGGGAAAGACTCTTTCCGCACGAGTTAGGAACAATATTTTTTCTACAAGCGCTTATTTTAATGGAGATTTTAATACACCGATGAAATTCGATTTGATATATTCAAAGAATTTCATACTAATGACATATTATGTTAATTCACATGTCGTTTCCATAGTAACGTCGTCGGTGGCGTTCGGTGCATAGAGACATATCATTATTCAGTTTATTCTCTAATAAAAGCGTGCGGGAAAAATCCCCGCTATTCCATTACCGCACGCAAACGCGTGCGGAAATGGAATAGCAGGGGTTTTGCCCGCACTGTTTGGCAATGTGACTCTTTATAAATTGAAGTGCGTGCGGGAAAAGGGTTGAAAGCGCACGCTTGTAGAAAAACATATTTTTCTAACTGTCGCTATTTTTTTGTAGAGATCTTTTGTTTTTCATAGTGTTTGAGGTTTTGTGTAACTCCACAGCTTTTACAGATTGAGTTAGAGGTTTGAAATTTGATACGCGAATTTAGTTGAAGTCAAAGTACTTTGTGGGTTTAAACTCTTTTCCTCAACCTCCGCCAGTTTGAAGTAGAGATTTCATGTTTTTTGGAGGTTTTAAGGTTTCCCTCCATGGTTCCTTCAATTTGATATAGGATTTAAGAATTTGTAAGTAAAAACGAATCAAAGTGAGGGGTAGATACGATCTTAGTGGCGTTAATCTACTGCTTACGAGTTTTTGTTTTCTTATAGGGCTGAAAATCAAATTTGAAGGAATCTTGGAGAAAATTATGCTAAATAGATGCAATTTCTTTTCTGAATATCGTATCATAGGAAAAGCCATAAATCGATAGTAGCTTAAACCCCACATACTTGGAAACTAGGACAAATAAATATTTCCTCGTCAATTTCCTAAAGTAAGCTGAAATAATATAGCCTGATTAACGAAAAATGATTTATTCATTGTAATCAAGAATGGAACCCTGGACAAGGACGAATTTGATAACACATAGAAATATAGTCCTTGAAAATAGGAAGATATATCAATCAAGCGTGACAGCTTTGTTTGCTTTACCCGTATATTGTTTGGTGGACTTTATATTGTTATTTGTTAAGAAATCCTATGTGACATTTGGAAACGCTTTTATTTGGTGAAAAGATTTGAGGAAGAAGCAGTAGCCTTGAAACTCGTTCAAATTAACAATGATTTATTGCGTTTTCCTCATTACGAAAATGATAAAATATAGAAGATATATTCAGTAGATAACACGATTCAACGGAATATAGCTTTCGGTTTTCCAGGTATTTGATAATAGTTTAACAAGGAAGCTTTACGTTCCCTAAAATGACCATACAAATACATTATTTGTCGCATAAATAATGGAGATAAATTATTTGCGATATTCCAAAGAGGAATCACATAAAGCTACAGTACCACCGGAGGAACATTTTGTTGTCGAATGTTTCTCCTTGTTGCCAAGGGTAGAAAATTATGGCAACATACGTAAATTTCTTGTTTCCACTGAGGTAAGGTAAGGTGGGGCAAGTGCGTTTTCGGGGTAAGTGCATAGTAGCCCTCTTCTGTCCTGTTAAGCTTGAGTCAGAGAGCTAACATCTGTGGGTTCTGTTGCGAACTTTATAACCATAAAAACTTTGCCGGTAGAGGCGCTCCAGGGCAGTGCGCTTTAGTATTGGAGCGGTTTCAAAGTGACCATGTGGTTTAGTCTCGTGTGTCAAGTTGGAAGGATAGGTCATCTCAGTTGATCCACCACATTTCACAATTTTTTGCATATTTCTCATACTAAGTACATACTTTTAATATTGTAGTTCTAGAATAAAACTTGAATTTAATTATATTTGTTCATTTCACCTGAGTTAGGCTGTACTCTGCACTTACCTCAAAAAATTGAGGTGTCGGGGCAAGTGCGCTAGTCAACAGTGGGACAAGTGCAGGATGCTACGCACTTGCCCCCTCACGTTTTTTATTTAAGAAAAATGGAAGAAGAAGAAAGAGCAGAGAGAAGATGCTAAGACTTTAAAAAAGTTAATGACATGGCTGTTGGTGACTGGGTCATCGTTCAATTTTTGGGCAAGAAAACGATCAATGAATTTGATAAAGATGAGCCAATGATATCACCAAAAGTTGGTAGGCGAGGGGAAACTATTTTCAATATTGATTTATATAGTTACAACGTTCAGTGATGAATATTGTTTTACTTATTTCCTAGTTACGTAAGAATACTAAACAAAATTTTTTTATTGTTGTATTGTAGAATTTTGAATTTTTTACATAATTCTGATACCCTTTTGTGAAGAAAAGTCTTGCGATTTTGTTGAATTTTTATAGTATAATGTTTGAGTTCAATGGAAATAAATATATAACGTTGATCACATTTTTAAATTGAGAGAGTTATGCTCCGATTTGCAAAATTTCAAAAACCATTAAAACATCAGGAATCGATCTATCTGGCACTTGCCCCGTCGTGCACTAATTAGTCTTTGTAACGTTACGAAGGCTGGGTTATGCACTTGCCCCATTTTATGGGGCAAGTGCATACTAGGGACCTTTTTTTTCTTTTCGTTTATGAAAAATGTAAATTTCGATTTTTCGCGGAATCCTCTGACACAGAACATTACAGAAGTGGTAGAAGTTTCTTTTGCAAAACTAATAATTTATTTATTTATTCATTTATCAACGGGAAGCCCATTTACATAAAAAAATACAAAAAATTAAAATCTTAAATCTAGATTAACTTAGCATTTACCTCACAGCGAAACTGCTTTAGTGAGGTACAAAAACATAAGTCGGCGTTTAAATAGCGATTACCATAACCCAACATTCTATTAATAGGTGCATTAATCATATAGTTAGTACGACAGACGGGGTACGCGAATAAGTTGTCACTCCTAGTTCTTCTGAACGGTACGTGAAGGCAAATTTGGCCAAGTAAATCATTAGAGTCAACAAGATTATTCAGACACTTAAAGAAAAACACCAAATCAGATATAATTCTTCTTACTGATAAAGGCTGTATACCCAACTGAGTGCGAATAAATGTTACGGAAAAATTGATTCGAGGAATTGACCTGAAGGAAATGTAAAGCAAAAATTTATTCTGCACCCGTTCAATATATTGCGAATCAGCCTCGTAATGAGGTCTACAAAAAGCAAAATAAAGCAATTTCACAGTAGCCTCATCAGAGAATTCAGCTGAATTCCGACGAATGAACCCCAACACTCTCAATGCACGGTTAGTCATTATTCTGAAGTGTTCCTTGAACTCAAGTTGACTATCCAAATTTATGCCAAGATCACTAATGATATTAACACGCTCAAGACTTGCACCATCAACCGAGTATGGATAAAATACTGGGTTACTGGTTCGATGGAAGGTAATAATAACATTTACATTTCAGAAAGTTCATACTCAGCAGAAGACCCGAAAGCCATTCCACCACAGCCAACACGTCCGATTGAAGATCAGCATCTAGCATAAAAAGCAGATTTTATGTAGCTGTTTAAAGGTGAATTCGACGAAATGTATACCGCACTTGCCCCACCTTACCTTAACTAAAATTGTCAATAGTTGCATATTGATTAGTAGAAACAATTTGTTGCCGAAACATAGAGAAATTTTAAGGAACATTTTGGAACATTTACGGAAACAAGCAACTGCAACAAAAATGTTCTCAATATTCCTCCGGTGGAATGGTAGCTTGAAGGGTGGCAAGTAGAAATAGTGAACATTTGTTGTCGAAACATAAAGAAATTTTAAAGAACATTTAGGAACATTTTCAGAAACAAAAATGTTTCACAAGATTCCTCCGGTGGAACTGTAGCTTTATATTCACTTGCTCGCTGAGGTGAATTATTAAAAAAATAGGTTTTTTCAACGAGTATTTCTTAATTTACGTAACAAATCCGGCGAAGACTTGTTTTTGGACGAGAAGACAAAATTCTAGAACGAATAAAGTGAACAAGGAAAATTCTTCAATAATTTATAGTCCAGTCAATGACGGTAAAAAAGTATAGACTGTGTATTTATCCCATACTGCACCGATTTGTATGAATATTTGGATTAAGATTCTACTTACCATCTAATTCAAAGTCTACCCTATGGCGGAGGTTGCTTTTTCTCTGGGGATGGATGCCACCCCTTATTGGGGATGAAAAAATTTCCATTACAAATAAGTACGGAAATCGACGAATTGACTAATTGTAAGCAACTTTTGTCTATAAAGTTTTTTCTGAATACTTATTCGCGACTAAAATTGTCGGTTTCCAGGCAAAAAAACCACGCGTTCAGATTCTTTTTCGCGAATAACTGGAAAAATATGCATTCTGTCGAAAAACCTGTAGAGATCAAAATTATAGCTTATAGAAAAACAAAGAAATTCGTGTATTTATGATGTATTCTGACCCAATACAAACGGAATTATTGATTGTCGAAAGTTGATTGGTATTTACCACTAGGTGTACTCATCAATATACTAATACATATTCTAATTTCTACAGAAATGTGCTTTTGGTTTTCCCCATAACTCGCTTAGTTTTCAAACAATCAAGTCCTTCAAAAAAGCATTTTGTAGATTTTTTTAAGAGCTATAAGCTCATCTAAATAAATTTTTTTTTCAGATCTTATTTTTAAAAAGGTTCATGCTAAAAGAGCTAAATTGCGCGAACACACACAAGCTTTAAATGACCATATCTTACTTAATTTTTATCCTATAAAAAAAAATGAAACGCCTACATTTTCAAATAAGAAAAACATACAATTTTGTACTCCACAAAATTTTGCATATCATTAATAGTTTTTGAGTTATTTTGAAGAAAAGGCGATTTTTCGCTAAATTACGAAAATGATTTTCCCTCTTCAAACCCAATTTTTTTCAAAAAGAAGTACTTTAAACTGGTCAAACACTCAGAACATATTATAAAAACATATATGAAGTGAATTGTAAAGTGGCAACGATTTTTTTCAAATGTGGGTGGAGGAGAGGGTGAGATATTCACTATTTTTTTCCAACGAAAAAATAGGAATCGACATTATTCTCTTCATAACACGCTTAGTTTTGATGCTAGGAACTTTTATAAAAAATGAAAAAGGTTTTTTAAAATGAAAGGGTTTCAAAGGAAAAAAAAGTTTTATGAGTTTTCGAAAAATGCGTTTGTTTTTGGTTATTGTACGTAGAAACTTTCCATTTTGGCGATTGAAAATACCAGTCAACTTTCAACAAGCAATAATTCCGTTTGTATTGTATCTGCATACATCACAAATACACAATTTTCTTTGTTTTTTTATAAACTATAAATTTGCTTTCCACATTTTTTCGATAGAATGCATATTTTTCCAGTTATTCGCGAAAAAGTATTTGAAAACGTGTTTTTTTTGCCTGAAAACCGACAATTTCACCCGCGAATATGTGGAAAAGTATTGACTTTCAGAAAAAACTTCATAGAACAAAAGTTGCTTAAAATTAGTCAATTTATCGATTTCCGTACTTATTTTCATCCCCAAGAAGGGGTGGCATCCACCCCCAGGGAAAAAGCAACCGCTGCCACAGGGTAGACTTTGAGATAGATGGTAAGTAGAACCTAAATTCAATTTTTTATGAAAATCGGTGCTGTATGGGACAAATACACGGGAAAATGGTCATTGACTGGACTATTAAAAATTATCAGTTTTCCAATTCCATATTCTTTATAATATTCATTCGTCTGACAAAATTAGGAATATTTTAATTATTGTTGATATTAATATTTATATTATAAATTAGAGCAATTGCTAGTATTTAAGGAATCGAATTCGTTTGAAATACTTAGTAGGTATATATGAATGACCGTTGTTGAAATCAGAACAGGAAGGTGCTACCTGAAATTAAAAACAAACAAGTATATTTTTTTCCTATAATCGTGATTTTATGTTGAAATTACGTTTAGCATCAGGTAGTCGCCCAAATTTTCGAAAACCATAAAAAACAAGAAATATCTACGTAAAATATAGCTACTACTCCTCCACTGAGTGTTGACTTTCGATACGCCCCAATAGTCTATCTTTTCGGGGAAAATTCGACTAAAAAGACAAGAAATATTGAAGTGTATAAGTGATGGGGTGAAAAGTTGTTTTCAAATTTGATACTTGGTGTAAATTAATAAACATATTAAAACAATGGTTAAAAATAACAATTTACACATTTATTAAAAGAAATAACGCATGACGCACGTTTCGGTGAAACTTCACCTTCTTCAGATGCTAGAGGCAAACTAACTACGATTCTCTGTTATATCGAAAACAAGAAATGACAAATTGTGTAGAAGGGGTAAATAGAAAGATGGTTACAAATAATTATTAGAAAAGGAAAAACCGAATCTGACTGCTAGTCAGGTAGTTCGGTAATTTTGAAAAGATTAAGAAGGGGGCTTGAAGTATGATCGATTTGGCTATTCAATAGAAGACCGGAATACTTGTATTTATTTATCTGTAATGATTCTAAAAAATTAAGTTTAATTCCCTTCCTTTCAGTATTTAATATTTTTAAATCGAAATTGAATGTGTGATTTTCTTGGATTAAATGGTTTGCATAATGTGAATCCGACTTCTGATTAACAAAGTTACGTTTGTGTTCTGAAATTCTAGTTTGAAAACTTCTACCAATGCAAAACTTATCACAATCACCACAATTAATTTTATAAACTCCTGATTTATTATCTTTATGAACTTTGGATTTATTATTTTTTATATGATTTCCTAAATTATTACCGGTACGATAAGCAATGTTAATACACATGTTAATACACATTCAATTTCGATTTAAAAATATTAAATACTGAAAGTAAGGGAATTAAACTTAATTTTTTAGAATCATTACAGATAAATAAATACAAGCATTTCGGTCTTCTATTGAATAGCCAAATCGATCATACTTCAAGCCCCCTTCTTAATCTTTTCAAAATTACCGAACTACCTGATTAGCAGTTCAGAATTGGTTTTTCCTTTTCTAATAATTATTTTTCACCATCTTTCTATTTACCCCTTCTACACAATTTGTCATTTCTTGTTTTCGATATAACAGATACCTAATCATAGTTAGTTTGCCATTAGCATCTGAAGAAGGAGAAGTTCCACAGAAACGTGCGTCATGCGTTATTTCTTTTAATAAATGTGTTAATTGTTATTTTTAACCATTGTTTTAATATGAAAACTTGTTTCGTGAGTGAGGAAATAAAGCCCTGCATTTCATAAGATCTGAGAAACATGTTCAATGGGAAAAGGGTATTGGACGCATATCCGAAGGATATCTGTCATGCTTGCATGAAAATTGGATTAAATTCAGTAGGTACACTATTCCATTTCCTGATTATGTCACTTATTTTATATGCTTCGTAATACAGAAGTAAATAACATTTCTCGACGTTTGAAACTTATTACTGGAAAAGTTCTCTCAAATTTCATGAGTTGAATGCTATATGCATGGTAATATGATTCAGACAAAATTCTTCACTTACAGCTGAAATTGTGTTACACAGGAAAGGCTTAAGTGTCTAATTCAACTAACATCCCATAAATTATTATAATCAAATAAAAAAAAAACGCGTGAGCAGTAATGCTCTGTCACTAAAGTCGTATTTTTCGAGCGAAGTGAAAAAAATATTTATTTTGATGCACGAGTGCAATTCGAGAATATTTCTCGAATAGGAACATTGTTTTAAAATAGGATACGTACGATGTAATTATAGATGAGCTATTTCGCTTTCTACAATGCAATTATCAGTTTTAATATCACAAGAGCATCGAAAATAATCGATTATACTTCCGAGTCACGAGCATATTTTGCGAAACATCCACGAGAGCGCAGCTCGAGTGATGTTTTAAGAAAATACGTCGAGTGTCGATGTCAGTATAAAGATTATTTTTGATTGCTCGAGTCGTATTCATGACGATTATATAACGAATTAAAAAAATTTTACATTTTTTTGAAAAACGTCAATATGAAAATATTCACATTTTGACACGAGGCGAAACCCAAAACGATTATATCACGTCATCAAGGGTATATTCACTTATCAATACGCAGTAGTTATGCAAAATTCACGGATTCTATTGGCTTATGTGGCGTCCTACTTACCCTGTAGTATGTCCTTAAAAATATTGGTCAATATTCGGCCACTCTGCACGGCTGCTTCCAGTCTGGGGAGCTTTTTAGGCGGGGTACATTAATTTAATTTTCCGTCGACCTCTAAATAAAAGCTTACTTTAACGTACACGAAATTGATCATTAATGACCCATTTTAATGTGCAATTTCTCCTATTTTAATGTATGATTATCATGGGCAACCAAACACAGAAGTATTCAGCACGGAATAGTTGAATTATTCTGTGTCTGTATTGTTATTCCACAGAGAAAAGGAATTCATAATACAAATCGAAAAATTTAACTCTATACAAAATAAAGTAGATACTGCGGAAAAATTTTTATGCAATAATCGTTCGAAAGTAAATAACACTTCAGCTTCCACCAGTTCCACATATTTCTTATCGGATATTGTAGGTAATGTTAAGTATTCAGAATGTCACATGTCTAATATTCCTTCTATGAATTTCTCAAATTGTTCCATCGGGAGCATAAATATAAATATATCGAAGTGAACATAGAAATTTATATTGTGTCAAGTGTATCTGTCATGCAAAATAAAAATTTATTTCAATCAAGAATTTATACTCAATTCATGATGAGGTCGACGGAAAAATCTTGTAATAAACTTGTTTATTAATGTATCGATTAATGGTCTCGAACTATTAACGGGCTCGCTCCGCTCACGCGTTAAAGTATCTCGACCATTAATCGCTGTCATTAATAAACTAGTTTATTAAATAACTATTCTATGTTTATATAATATTATCAAAGAATATGATTGGAAGGACGCCACTACATTTTATGGGATGAAAATTTGCTTGAGACTTATTAGAAGGAAAATATTAAATAAGCATTGGGTGTACTATCGTTGAATATGGAATTATAAAAAGAAAATCAAAATTTAATTTGTTACTCAATAACAATAAGGTTCCCACAAGTGATCACTGGTGTTTACAATTTATCATTCAATATTTTCAGATATGGAATATACAAATTCTATCTATCGGATATTAGATAGGCAACTTATGGCATATAAGATATAAATCTATTTTACGTCCAAAATTGCCACGGAATAAACTGTGTTGTATCTAACGATTCGATTGTTCACACTGATTAATAAAAAGTTGAAAAGAGATTATACTCGGAGTGTCACTTCACAGCAAAAAAAAAGAAACAACAATCAATACGGTGCTTCAGGTCCGTTGTAAGAAAGATAACTTAGATTATAGTTACCGTCCTTTTGTTCAATGCAGCCAGAACCGGTGCACACGAATTGCGGTCGATTTTGCGAGAGTGACTGAATTGCGGTCAAAATTTTTGTGCCTACCTGAGGAGTCCTAATCTCCAACCGAACTGCGGTCAGAAACTTATTTAGGGGCAAGAGGGTAAATCGAAAGTAAAAGTTCTAATTTTTATAAAGATATATATAATATACAAAACATAGAAATTATGCAATACTACAGACTACATCTACATGCATATACATCATAAAACTACTTCATTAAACTTATAACTAACACATTTTACAAAATTATACGTACTAATATATTTTTTATTGTACTGACCAATTTTGTTGTTAATAAACTCTTGTTTATCTAATACATTTTTCCACTCAAATCTCGTTTTATTATCAATAACAGAATTTATTTTAATGTAAGTATCTGTTTGAATGCTTTTTAACGTTTCTATAAAAAGATTAATGTTGGGGTGCGGAGAGCTGCAGGTTCTGCTAAATTTTGACTTAAAAGATTCGCAAGCGTTTGTTGTCCGGTAAATGCTTCCGGTACATTCCGCCCAAATGACGGGAGGAAATTTCGAATCTTCATCGATGTAAGTTTCCACAACAATTGCAAAAAATATTTGGTACAGTAGTCAAATGTACCATCCATATATAATGTTTCTTGAAGACACATTAATTTTATATTTGTTTCGCAGGAAAACACTACAATATTATTCTCGCCTAATAACATGATATGTATAGAGATTTATGATAAAAAGATTAACCATCCAAGCAATTCAGTCGTCGAAAACAACCACCTAAGTACCCTTCTACCTGATTCAAATTTTGACCGCAATTCGTGTGTCTCCAAACAACCACCTAAGTACCCTTCTACCTGCTTCAAATTTTGACCGCAATTCGTGTGTCCCCACCAGAACTACTTATTATTACTTCGGATTACTTCTCCTAATAATTTCAAACGAGTAATTCAGGATCAGCTACTTCGTTTTGATCACTGTCCATAAAAAATATTAAACGAAAGTTCCTGTATATTCTGCTATGAGAAATAGACTCTTTCTTGAAATAAAACCCTAAAATTATGATAACCAAAAATTAGATCAGTTACAAAATAATTAACTCACATACCTTTTCTAAAAGAACAGTTACAAAATAATTAACTCACATACCTTTTCTAAAAGAGTTTATCCAAATGAAAATCCTATTGTTGAGATTTAATTGTTTGAGTTGATTAGAATAAAGAAAAACTTATTCTTGCGGAAATCTTTCCAAAGATAACTAACAAACTCATTGATCCAAATTCTCGTTTATTCGCAACGACAATCTTATTCTGTGTGCCTTGAAATAATTCTTACCGCGAGCTCTAAGAACTTATCTTCTATATCAGTAATAATATCACAAGAGTATTTTGCGAAACACCACGACAGCGCAGCTCGAGTGGTGTTTAAAAAAAATACGCCGAGTGACGAGGTCAGTATAATCGATTATTTTCGATTGCTCGAGTGGTATTCCTTACGATTATATAACGAATAAAAAGTATAAATTTTTTTTGACAAACGTCAAAACACCGTCAATATGAAAATATGCACATTTTGACACGAGGCGAAACACCAAAACGATTATATCACGTCGTCAAGGGTATATTCACTTATCTATACGCAGTCGTTATGCAAAATTCACGGATTCTATTGGGTCATTCATACATGAGTTATATAATCAGTAATAATATCACAAGAGCATCGAAAATAATCGATTATACTTCCGAGTCACGAGCATATTTTGCGAAACATCCACGAGAGCGCAGCTCGAGTGATGTTTTAAGAAAATACGTCGAGTGACGAGGTCAGTATAACGATTATTTTCGATTGCTCGAGTGGTATCCGTTGCGATTATATAACGAATAAAAAATATAAATTTTTTTTGACAAACGTCAAAACATCGTCAATATGAAAACATTCACATTTTGACACGAGGCGAAACACCAAAACGATTATATCACATCGTCAAGGGTATATTCACTTATCAATAAGCAGTAGTTATTCAAAATTCACGGATTCTATTGGATTATTCATACATTAGTTATATAATCAGTTATAATATCACAAGAGCATCGAAAATAATCGATTACACTTCCGAGTCACGAGACGTATTCTGCGAAACATCACGGGATCGCAGCTCGAGTGATGTTTTGAGAAAATTCGTTCAGTGACGAGGTCAGTATAACGATTATTTTCGATTGCTCGAGTGGTATCCGTTACGATTATATAAAGAATAAAAAATGTTAATTTTTTTGACAACCGTCAAAACACCGTCAATATGAAAATATTCACATTTTGACACGAGGCGAAACACCAAAACGATTATATCACGTCGTCAAGGGTATATTCACTTATCTATACGCAGTCGTTATGCAAAATTCACGGATTCAATTGGCTCATTCATACATGAGTTATATAATCGTTGTAATTTTCGATAATTGCATTCCATTTACATGGGATTTTTGACAGGAGCGAAATATTAGACTGGAGATTTCTTGCGAGTGAAGGAGACCAGGCGTTTAGTCGAATTTATTGAAATGAGTATTTTGAGTAAAATTTCGTGGTCTAGTCTATCGAAAGTCTTCGAGAAGTCTGTATAAACGACATCAACCTGAGAAGTCTACTCTCTGGCGAAGCTTCACAAGACATGCTATAAATAAATCGTTGAGGACAACATATATGCTTCATTATATATAGAAAAGTTATTGACAGAAATTAAATCGCTCTTTGTATGGTTTGAACATGAAGCCCTAAAATTATTTCGGGGGAATTATTCAATGCTCGTAAAATTGATTCTTCGTTTTTTCTAGTCTCTTATGTAATTGAAAGGATTCTTTTTATTTTCTGAGAAAACTCGGAAAAAAAACCTAAAACTTAGATATAATTAGAATACAATAATTTGATTATGTATCCCATACATTTCCTTCAATACTTTTCCGAAGAAATAAAAAGTTTTAAGTAATTATCAATACTCTCATCAACTAAGAATAGAAAAATTGTCATTTGTGTAAAATTAGCTTTATACTGTAATAAATCGATAGAAGAATGCTTCTGATTTGTTCACACAAACTTTGAAATATGAGCATTTCCTTAATTTACTTTTCTCTTCATCATCTTGATTAAAGAAGTTTTTGCTAGATCAAGTTTGAGAGATATTATATTCACCAATAGACTCGGATGTATTTGTAGATTCATCTCCGGTTTCCCAAAATGACGATGTTGATTTATCGGATCGGTTTTCTAGGTCAAGTTCAGGATATTCCTTGGAGACGCCTACTTGATGAAAAATCAATTGGCAACATGTTTGCGAAAATGAACTCTTCGTTCAAGACTTCCACATATATTGGAAATATATTAGAAAAAAACTCGATCGCAGCGAGCTGCATTATATAAGCAGGTTTTCATAAAGTATCCAGTTTAAAAAATCTATTCAATTATGATTTTTGTTCAAAATCCCAAAAAAAATTTCGCCCTCTAATGTGTAAAAAATATTTATTTCCTTCCCGAGGCGCCAACCCCCCAACCAATTCGTACCATTCAATCACATCCAAGATATACGAAACTACGTACATACAAACTTTCAACCTTATTTCTGAAAAATTGCTCTCTTTATCGTGTAAACAAGATTTATTTCCTCCTCTGAGGGGTTAACTCACCAATCAATTCGAACCAAAAAAAAAACAAGACAATCTAGATACAAACTTTCAACCCTAGTGCTTCAAAATTGCGCCCTTTATCTTGTAAACAATGCTGAAATATATAAGCACATATGAACATATATATATATATATATATATATATATATATATATATATATATATATATATATATATATATATATATATATATATATATATATATATATATATATATATATATAGTGCAATCCGCATATAATGGACTCGAGCGGACAAAGAGATGTAGTTCATTATATCCGAGTGTTCATCTTATGAGAATTCAACAACACACGACAAGAGAACTACATTTAATTGTTAAATATGGTTTACAAAATATTATTTCTTAAAAAAATCAGTTATTTTACTTTGAACAGAGTGTTTTTCCATATAATTGTTCTGCAAAATAAGTTTAACTTTATTTTATTTTGAAAACATTTCATTTCTGATGTCTTGCTGGAGGAAATAGCATATTTTTGAAAAGTTCAGAGACAAATACGACGCAACGTACCGAATAACATTCACAGAGCTGCAAGCCCCAAACGCTAAGTCGAAAGGTCGAAAGAATACTGCATAATATTGCATCAGAACAGTGTTGCCGTTTCGTTTCTGAGAAATATGCCAAAACCTCTCGGGAAAAATGCTAAAAAATGCCAAATAAAATTTTTGATATGCTAAAAAAAATGCCAAACAGTTTAAAAGCGTTTTTTAGTGTACAAATTATAAAGATTTGAATTTATTCTGAGTAATAATTAATTGATTTTAAGCAAAATTAAGAAAATATATAATTTAGGTAAATTTTGGTTCTTTGCAACTTCATGTTGTCCGTACTTCCACTGTCAGAAAATGTTGTCTTGCATATTTCTGATAGGTAAATAAACCCTTATAAAATTGTGGTATGTTTCACAAACAAAAAGTGCAAGTGTGCTCACTTAAAAAACGTATAATGAAAATCGTATTAATCGTCGCTAACTCGCTACGGGTGCTGACTGAGCGATTCCCCTAATCGTAAAACGTTAACAAAAATAATAGTTTCTTCGAATATTGATGAATTCCCCTATTAGATAATTATGTTATGTTTCAGAAATGCCAATAGACTTTATCTTGTTATCCATTTATTCCTTAGAAAATGTCATTCAAGTGCTAATATCCATAGCAGATTGAAAATTTTCTATTATAGGTAGAGAGAGGCCAAAAAATGCTAAAAACATGCAATATGCTAAACTCAAATTTTATATGCTAACTGAGACAAAAAAATGCTAGATTTAGCATTAAAAATGCCAAAACGGCAACACTGCACCAGAACACATCGTGCTGGGGTAATCCCCGGGGGAATCACAGACATAACACGCTTCTGATAGACTAATTCGATGAATTCGGTCCACTACTGGCGAGGTTCCATTATAAACGAGTCCATCTTATTTTTTTAAATGCTGCCATTTCTGGCATGTAGTTTTGTCAGTAAACTCACTACAATCTTTTACTTTTGCGAAGATTTCATTTAATGAACATTTTAGCAGGAAGAAAATTACTTTAAATAAATTTCTCAAAAGTTATTCTCAGTATTTATTTTTTTAAATGCTGCCATTTCTGGCATGTAGTTTCCTCAGTAAACTCACTACAATCTTTTACTTCTGCGAAGATTTCATTTAATGAACAGTTTTCAATAAATACCAAAAAATTCTTTTGAATTTCACAACTTTCTGTGGAGGATTTTACTTCCAAATATCGCAAAAAATTTTTCTTCGTTGATTCAATGCCGATTTTGATGTTTGAAATAATATTTTATGCAACTAAGACAGTGATATTATTGCCTTCAAGTTGTTTAACAGCTTTATGAAATTTATGTCAAAAATCGCTCGTGAAATGCAAAAAGAATTTAACTCGACTGTTTCTATTAATGTGACCGATGCTACTTTTCCCGATAGAAAATGTAACGTTACATGGTTTACATTTTACATTATAGATATTTTGGTAATCTTCAGTAATCCAGTCGTACACTCTTTTCCACTCACACTTTTGTATTTTTCGCTTTTTAATCGTTATCGCTACCACTTTCCATAACTGTTATTATTATTATTTATTTAGGACTTCTCAATAGAAAAAACAATATCCAATTCATAATATTTACCAAAATTCCAAAACAAAATTAAAGTAGACCAAAAATTCTTTTGACGTTATGGTGACAGATGAGTTCTGTGACAGAACTCAACTATCTGATACATGCTATGGCACCAGTCAAAATTTAAAGTAAATTAGCGTTAATAAATTTTCAAAACGAAGGATTTGTTTGTTAGATTTTGGTGTTGAAAATATAGTCTTTTTTCGTAGGATATATTTCTCCAACAGTATAAAGTACCTACGCAGACCTGAATTAAGTATAGTACATAAACTGGGTATATATTATAGATCGGTTGGCAACCCTAGCTCTAGGGTACCAAACTATCAAAACCTTTTTTTTATGGGCTACTTTTACGACAAGTGTCGATCAAGTGGAGAGCATTGTTTAATTTGTTGGAGCCTGCAAGTTGACTCGAGCATAGAGATTTGTTAAATTGTGAAAGCAAATAAAAACAATATGCTTATTTATCATGAACATGTAGATTTCAGCTTATCTCTAGTATTAATCACATTAGTCTATATACATATCCCGGTCAATTTAATACAGAACCACAGTTGGGAATGTACTAATGAACTGAAGCTTATGTAGAATTATTGATAATATATAAGTGAAACGTGACAAGTGGAACTACTTTAATTAATATTACGAATAAATTGCTTCTCTACAAAATGTACTAAACATTTAAAATCTCATATTATTCGAAACATATACTCTAACACAGTGATTCTCAAAATTTTTTTGTTGAGGCACACTTTTAACGATTTCGAAATTTGGCGGCACAAAAAGAAAAAGATAAGTTCAAAAGTTGTTTACTTACCTATAATACACTGTGTAAAATAGTTTATGATAATAATTTGAATGTAAAAAAAACTCGTGAGCAGCAGAGCTCCATCACTATAAGGTCGTATTTTTCGCACGAAATGCATCGCGTCGATATGCAATTCTTGAATTATACCTATTTTGAAATTTCACGATTAAATAGCAAACCCAATTAAAACGTATTTATTGAAGAAAAAATTCGCGAAGTGCATCATGGTCGAAGAAAAAAGTTGAAACGAAAGAAGTGCATCACGTACTGATTTGCGAAACGGATCGAGATGCAATTCGAACCGAATAGTCACCCCGAACTGCAGCGCGGTTTAGAAAAAGAGTTGAAACCCATAAAAGATCTTAAGTCAACATAAACTCAATGTACGTACCAAACTTTAACCCTCTAACTCAATCTGCAGAAGCTGTGGAGTTTGACAAATTTTCAAAAACTACGGAAAATCAAGAAATATCTACGTAAAAATGGCGGCGGTTTGAAATATTTAACCAAATTTTGATAGTTTTGTTCTGCAACGAAAACAATTCCAGACACCATTTCAACTCATTTGACACTGTGGGATGTCAATATGTACCGCAAAAAAGATATATATTCATATAATGAAAATGGTTCATAAAAATTGTTTTGAAAAAAGAGAGAACTTATCCAACTGACCGCTTATTTGAAGAATCTGGATTGGTGGAAATGAATAAACTATATGCTTATAGGATGATGCTTAACTTATTTAAAGATAGGTCTGTAATGAGAACAGTGGCCCATCAACATGAGACCAGGTCAGGAGGAGGAGAATTAATAGAACCCAGAGCGGAAAAGACAATTGGCCAAAGAAATATGGTTTACCTGGCCCCTAGAATCTATAATTCTCTTCCCGCTAATATTAAAGAGTCAAAAACTTATGCCTCTTAAAAAAAAAAACTAAAGTCATACATTCAGAGTGAAAACTCTAAAAAAAGTTTTATGACATTATAAATCCTTCAGCATGCAATTTTGCATGCTCATAGAAAGAGAAAACATATATGAAGTCATTAAATTATGCCATCGGAAGGAAATTTTGATGATGTTAGAACCTACCGAATATCGACATTTTTACCCAATTTGTGAAATAATAATCCCGATTGTGACATTTTACTCTATTTTGACATGCACGCCCTGATTTTGACATTTTTTGTGATAAACTATTACTTTGTGATTATTTTGAAGTTATTTTTCGGTTTTTTATGTATTTCTTTGAAGCAAAGGTCGCGTTGTGATATCTATATTCGTTATAACACAGGTGGCTCTACTTTTGAGTAGATCTGCCTCTTTCAATTTATGTTTGTTTGGAAATCTATTTTGAATTGATTAATTTTAATTTGTAAACCATGAACAAATAAACATTATTATTATAAGTATGACACGAAATTTTATTAGGAGGTCTAAAAGGGATAAAAAACTATCCCGCACCTGATTGCTTTCCTTCGTTGAACTGCAATAGTAGGTATGTATTTTATGGGAAAATACGACTAATAAAATAATAAGTATTACAAAAACAACAGTACGATTATGGGATTAATTACAAGTTAATAACTAGAATACTTTTATAGGCCAGGTAGTTGAGATAATCAATTGACAATAATTTCAAAAGTTTTCAAACTTTAATGTAAGGTAGGAAAAGAGTTAAAAACAAACTTTGAAATTTTGCAACCTTTTCCGAAGTCTGGAACATTGTTAAAAATGCAATAAATGATTATTTGCTGAATCGTGTTAAATATATTATTTCATTTCAAGTATCAAATTTGCATCAAATGTAACGATACAAAAAAAAAATTTTATTCAAAATTAACGTTTTTCTTTGATAAACTGATCAAAAAAAATTCCAAAAATTCTGCAAAATTGATAGATACTTCGGAAAAATATACCGAACAGTTGTATAAATTTGCAACCTTTTACTTTGACCGGAGCATGGTCTCCAGATGGTTTCGCGGTTCGAAACTTTATGCAATTTGCAAAAATATAATTTTTGGATTTTCATATTTTTGCAAATTGCATAAATTTCCAGACCGCGTACAAGGTTGCTAATTTCCGAATGCATCAGAATATATGTTTTCTAAATTTGCAACCAAGTTTCAAAACTTTTGTAATTATTTCGAGACCATCTCGCTCGTAAATATGACCACAAATTAAAAAAATTATAAAAAAACATGTTCCTGTCAACGTAAAAAGTAGCAAATTTGTAAACTTTTGGAATAATTTTTGGTCAGTTTATCAAAGAAAAACGTTAATTTTGAATAAAAAAATTGTCCGTACTCTTGAATTGGTTGCAAATTTGATACGTGATATGAAATAAAATACTACTATTCAATAATACTCCAAGTTTGCAGAACTTTTGTAATTTTTTTCACAAGCTTACAGCAAAATTTAATGTTATTGCAATTTCAACAATGTTCCGGACTTCGGAAAAGGTTGCAAAATGAGATAGGTTGCTTACTTTATGTAGCATTCATTTGACCGAAGTTTAAAAACTTTTGGAATTATTGTTAAATTTTCGATTTTCAATGTCTTAACTGACTTAGTGAGAAATTTGAGCTTGATGTTTTCTAATAATTTCATTTATATTTAGTGGCACACTTTGAGAATTTCGAGGCACACAAAAGTGCCGCGACACAGTGGTTGAGAATCACTGACTCTAACATGACCCCACTGCATAAATAGATACCACAATTCCTCTATTTTCCAGAAATGGAAATTCTACATAATTGCCAGATGTTTTTGAAATTAAACTACCTGGAAAGTGTGGAAATTCATGAAGCATTATCTGGTAATTAAAGCGACCTTCTGATTCTTCAAATCGACTTACCAGTCTACACGCCATCGCTGTATAGAATATTTGGTAATCCCCGTCAACTTCCCTTCAGGTAAAGTAACCTAAATAATTATGTATTCATTCCAATTTTAGTCAGTTTTTTCATGCGCTGAAGATGTACGTATGTCCGAACCCGTTCCGCTGAATGTATGTATAATTACAATCTAGATTACAATACTAAATATAGTAAATTTTGTTTTCCCTTATTTTCATAATATATGATCATACTTATATATCATGTAGAAGATAATTCATCTATTCGTGAATAGGCAGAAATACTTTTTGCAAGATCTTATTTTTCGTTGATGGAAATAATATTACCGGATGTAATTATAATCAACGTTTTCCTCACTTCTGAACGTCGTTCGCCGTACCGGTATTATTGTCTCATTCCACACAAATTGGATTTTCGAAATACTAGGAAGTGCTAATTTTAGACGGCGCGAAAATTTTCATGAACGGCGAGTCGTTTTGATAAACGTTCAGTGTGTATAGCAATAAAAACAACTGTGTAGTACGTAAATAATACAAATTTTGGTATCAACGAAGAAGAATTATTCTGAAGTGAGTATTGAGTGTAGTGCATTAACAGAGAAATTCTCGTTAATTGTTTTAAAAATATCGTGCAATATATCGTTTACTGCAGAACATCTTTTCTTTAAAAGTCAATGTGAAGTTACGTGGTAGTCGTTTGTATTGTTCCAAATAGATGTCGCTACGTTTAGGGTTTGTAATTTCTATTTGATTGGTATTGAACCATACAACGAGGATATATATATATATATATATATATATATATATATATATATATATATATATATATATATATATATATATATATATATATATTCAGTCCTTACTTGTGTGTGCCACAAAAACTCATTACACTGCCACTATAAGTTCATTCTTAATATTGGTTGACAATTTGATTTCGGGCATTTGTTTTTCATTACATAAAGTGAACAAGGAAAATTCTTCAATAATTTTAAAAAATTATCAAACAACTTTCCAAGGAAGCTGGTTATACGTATTCAGCAACGCAAAATCTGCATTCACAATCGAACGGTGAATTATAGAAATTGTCAAGTCACCCCGACTCAAAATCTGCATACAGCTGTTTCGATCTTATTAGATCTCATCAGTGCAGCTTATTTGACTCGGACTGAATTAACAAATCTCTAATTGTTCCCCAATAAACATCGTGGTCAGTAACAATGGATGAATAACAATCCAGAGCTCCATCCCACCAAAGATATTGGGAAACAACAATTCACCGCTTAGACTGAAAATGCAGAAATTCGTCGCTTAAACACGTACCTCCTGATATGAAGATATCTACTCTACAACAGTGGTGTATATGATTCCAAGGCACACTAACATAGTGATTTAAAACCTTTGGATATACTCACGAGAGCGCGCTCCGAATATTCTAGTCGCTTAATACGCAAAATATAACAATCAAATCATGAAAAACATACTAGTCGACCATGGTCAATTTCATACATTACATAAAGTGAACAAGGAAAATTCTTCAATAATTTAAAAAAATTATCAAACAACTTTCCAAGGAAGCTGGTTATACGTATTCAGCAACGCAAAATCTGCATTCACAATCAAACGGTGAATTATAGAAATTGTCAAGTCACCCCGACTCAAAATCTGCATACAGCTGTTTAGATCTTATTAGATCTCATCAGTGCAGCTTATTTGACTCGGAGTGAATTAACAAATCTCTAATTGTTCCCCAATACACATCGTGGTCAGTAACAATGGATGAATAACAATCCAGAGCGCCATCCCACCAAAGATATTGGGAAACAACAATTCACCGCTTAGACTGAAAATGCATAAATTCGTCGCTCAAACACGTACCTCCTGATATGAAGATATCTACTCTACAACAGTGGTGTATATGATTCCATATGAATACGTATAACCAGCTTCCTTGGAAAGTTGTTTGATAATTTTTTAAAATTATTGAAGAATTTTCCTTATTCACTTTATGTAATGTATGAAATTGACCATGGTCGACTAGTATGTTTTTCATGATTTGATTGTTATATTTTGCGTATTAAGCGACTAGAATATTCGGGGCGCGCTCTCGTGAGTATATCCAAAGGTTTTAAATCACTATGTTAGTGTGCCTTGGAATCATATTAACCACTGTTGTAGAGTAGATATCTTCATATCAGGAGGTACGTGTTTAAGCGACGAATTTCTGCATTTTCAGTCTAAGCGGTGAATTGTTGTTTCCCAATATCTTTGGTGGGATGGCGCTCTGGATTGTTATTCATCCATTGTTACTGACCACGATGTGTATTGGGGAACAATTAGAGATTTGTTAATTCAGTCCGAGTCAAATAAGCTGCACTGATGAGATCTAATAAGATCGAAACAGCTGTATGCAGATTTTGAGTCGGGGTGACTTGACAATTTCTATAATTCACCGTTCGATTGTGAATGCAGATTTTGCGTTGCTGAATACGTATAACCAGCTTCCTTGGAAAGTTGTTTGATAATTTTTTTAAATTATTGAAGAATTTTCCTTGTTCACTTTATGTAATGTATGAAATTGACCATGGTCGACTAGTATGTTTTTCATGATTTGATTGTTACATTTGTTTTTCCTTCATGGCCTGCTCTTCCTATTCTGACTACCTTCTTGCACTTGCTTGAATTATATTCATTGATTATAATGCCCCTAACGATTTTCAAAATTTTATTTGAACTAAGAATACTAGAACCTATTCGAAAATCATCAAATTATGAAATTTCATCATTGATTCTTGAAAAAGGCAAATAAATGAAAATAAATTTGGGATGGCGTCCTTTT
Organism: Cynegetis impunctata; assembly: GCA_030704885.1. Lineage (NCBI taxonomy): Eukaryota > Metazoa > Arthropoda > Insecta > Coleoptera > Coccinellidae > Cynegetis > Cynegetis impunctata. The sequence goes on from JARQZK010000756.1 coordinate 609,455, forward strand.
GAATCATATGATATCTAAATTTTCTTTGTTCGTTATTTTAGGCTAGGAATGAGATATCGAGATACGGTTTTCACTAGCCTATATTGGCATGATCACACTACATTTTTATGGAAAAAAAGTCATGTTATTGCATTTAATTTTTCAGAGAAATTAGAAATTTTCTGTTTTTATATCATTAAACGCTCTCTACCGGCATCACTTCAAATTTGCCAGATCACAGATAGAATGATTTTGATATAGCAATAAATGCTTTTCCCAACGAGATCAACTTTGTTGAAATCCGTTCAGTCGATCAGGAGTTACAGCTGTTTTTTCAAAAAAACATTGAATTACCCCCACCACTTCATTTAAATAGATACGTCAAAAAGTGTCAAATAAAAATTACTCGAATAAAGCTCAGCTTGAAAAAAAAAATATTTTTTTGGTATATTTACTAGGTGTATTTCAGAATGGCCGCCAGTCCCCTGGCGGCCATCTTAGAAACCTGAAAATAATTTCCAGGATTTTCTGTTCGGCACTTTGGTTATAACATTTTTTACCGTAAGTCTCTACGACGAATAGTTTCTGAGATATAGCGGGATAACTCTCTTAATCAGACACCCGGTACAGTAAATTTTCGTGATTTCTTGATTCCATGTTTCAACTCGGAGTAAGGTTTAATCGAATTGTTAAGGACATATATTTTCTCTGAAAATAATTAATTGAAGCCCATCTTTTTACTTTCTTTTATATACTTTAAGGTAGTTTTGTTCTGAACGAAGTCGGTACTAGATATGAGATGATTTGTTAACCTCAGAGTAACTTTAGCGGTTCTAATTGAAAGTGTAATAGTATATTATTCAACGAGCGGTAATGTAGCACATAACTCACGCAGATGAAGTTTGCAGCACGAGCTGCAAGCGACTGCTGTAATTCATCAAGTGAGTTATGACCATTACCGCAAGTTGAATACTATACTTTATCTACGACTATAACAATAAATACTAAGATACAAATACAAATTCACAATAATTAGGTAGTATTAACTTAATTTGAAAACGTCAGAATTATTCAAGTGACATTAGCAGATGAGTGACAGTCGATCTTACTTGGGATCTTAGTAGACTATATAGTGAGTTATAGCAGTGAGTTATTATTACTCACGCTGTTTGGTAATAGATACTATTAATTGCTAAAACGCAGTTGAATAATGAATATATTATTCAATAGGAGTAGATAAATAGTATATTATTCAACGAGCACAAAATGATGGCTATTTTTCACGAGGGTGAAGTTTGCGACACGAGCTGCAAGCGAGTGTCGCAATTCACCCGAGTGAAAAATTGTAATTTTGTGCGAGTAGAATACTATACTTTGTCCACCACTTCCTCGAAAAAATTAGTAATAATCTGCATTTTCAACAATAAAAATAGTTATCAAAAGCGTTGACATAACATTTTCTGTGTTCACTGAAAACTGCATACTCACGTAAACGTCAACTATTTCACTTGACATCGATTCCACTCCTTTCTTTCACTCTGATAAAAATGAAATAGATAATTTATTAGAGTAAATATTCAATAAGTTGGGCATTATATTAAATATTAGTTTAATAATTTGCCTAAAAGTTATCTTAGTTACATAAAACCTAAAAATCTAATAACAATACTATCCTAACAATGTGAATGATAGTCTCAAGTTTGGACATACGTTTTGAGTGTGACGTCATGCAGTGTATAATAAACCATTATACACACTAGTGAATAATAGGTATAATTATACTTCAGGAAGCACACGTATAATGAATGATTTATAGTACAGTCGTGGACAAAAAAATTTATAAACAAATGTATATTTTCACTCTTCTTTACTTGTCGTACTACTCAACTGAAATCTTTCAGATACTTTATAATGCTTCAGCTAAGCTAACGATTTTCAGAAGAATTCTATAGAACATTTCTCCTTTTGATAATGACGGTCTCGCCCAACACGCGATGAAAAAATTTTTGCATAATCGAAATGGAAATGCAGAATTTCCTTACGTTTCTTTGAAATATTTTTCACTCTTCTATAGCAGTTCACTCTAGTGAACATATAATTATCATGTTTCATTGTAATTCACTATCAAATAATCTGAATTGAAGCAGTTGAATTTCAGCAGTCTAATAACAAACCGAAAAATGTTATATTTTCACTTATACGAGGTGTGGCTATAAAATAACTAGACTGATGCTGTAAAAAAAATATTCTATTTATATATTCATATATTATGACTTCATCAATATACATCGCTTCTCTATGTTTAACATTTCTACATGCGTATTTATCTTTGTTTAAAATAACGCTGCATGACTTATTTTGGGAGGTCATTAATACCTTTTCACATCTTCAACGGCAGTTCCTCTTACTACAGATTTAACCTTAGAGAGAAGAAAGGGATCGAATAAGGTGGATGTTGTGATTCTAGAAATGTTTCGAGAGACAATGCAGTGTGTGCCGATTGGTTATACTCATGAAGAATACATGTTTTCCACTATTTCATTATTGTTTTTCCTGATTTTTTCACGGGGTTGAGCAAGAACATTAAGGTATCCCTAACGTTACATTCGTGTTAAAAAAAAATGAAATTTCGTACTTAAGATGTAAAGGAAAAAGCAAAAAACGTCACAAACAAGCCAACGTATAAGACTTAATGAAGCATGAAGTGGTGTCGCTATAAAGGAATGAACCATTGTTTTAATATGTTTATTAATTTAGATCATGTATTGGCCTAATCAATCCAAAATAGTATAAGAATACATAAAGTTTTAAAGCATCGTTATTTTATAGCTACACCTCGTAGATTGCGTCGCTCGATGCGGAGCAACAACACCGAATATTCTCGGTGTTGTTGTGCGGAGGTGTAAGCATGTCGTAATCTACCTGCTCACTTTAGATAAGAGACTTGTTCCTTTCTCTTCTCTTTAAATTTTGATAGTCCTAGTAAGTCCAATTTATTTCCTTCATAGTCTGGGATTAAGAGTTCATTCTTTGTCCAATCAATGTTCAGAAAAAATATGAAAAAGTAATGGAATCTGTCAATAATTCACGATTTTGTTCTATTCTTGAGTTTTCCTCCAAAAAAAAATGTTATATTAGATAGAAAGTACTTTTTTTCTGCAAATGTTGATTCAGTTACTCGCACTTGACTATACTATGATTTCTTCCAAGAATCCCATGAAAAATAATTTATTAGTTTCAAATTCTTTAGTTGTTTGTATTCCTGAACATTATTCAACAATGTTATAAATAATAATTTTTATTGTTTGTATTTCTTATGTCAGCAAACTACCCTATCAGGTATGTTATGAAAACTACCTATATTTTATCTCCATTACCGGATTCTTGGGAATCAATTAAATCCAAAATGGCTCTTGATAATTTATGTTTCATTAAGAATCTTTTTTCACGGAAAGTTTATATCAATAATATTCCCTCTTTATGTGCGCATCAAATCGATTCAGGAATAAAATATTCAAGTAACCTTCAATATATTCATGAGCAACCTGTTTACAATATATATTAGACAAAATATTTCAATAAAACCATGAAGTTGAGATATATTGGACTACAATAACGAGGTAACATTAATTCCATCTGACCTTACTATGGTACTATCAATCGATAATAAATACTATTTTGTTTGTCAAAATGGACAAATTTTCAGAGTTATCAATTCGAAACGTCGGACAAACTTTGATAATTCGCCATTACTTATAACATTTGTCCAAAACTTTTGATTATAGTTAGGATGGCAATTTTTCAACCCTTTTTTTAATATATAGATATGTCTGAATGGCTAACATTACCCCACAACAAATTATGAATTGAATATAATTTTAAGATATTTTCATGAAGATTTCACCCAATTATCAAATGTTAAAAAATTTCCAAGATTTCATTCATCCTCATGACCGAACGAATTAAAATTATCGATAATTGCACTAATTATCAATGAAAGCACTAATATGCGATAATTGCACTAATTGTCGACAATAACACTAATTGTCGATAATTGCACTAATTATCGATAATTGCACTAATACAATCGTCGGAGCCTTTCCACATCATTTGACACACTTTGTTTATATGAGAATCTAGTTTTGTATAAAAATATTCTTTGTCTATTCTTTTAAAATTAAAATTTTCAAAGGAAAAATTCGGGATATTTTTATATATGGATATATTGATTTTTTCGTATCAACTGGTCAGTTGTGGTGAAATTTCTTCTGAAGGAACGTCCGGCTTAATCAATTTCGAAATAGAAAAACTAGATGACCAAGAATTTTGGTTGACAGCGAAGATATTCAACTGGATTTTGTATGCCAGTTTCACAAAAATATCGGAGACATTTCACAATTTACTTGTGGAAATGAAAATTTATTTTATCCAATTTCTACTAACAATTTATTTTCAATATACAAATCTAAATCACTAAGTATTTTTCAATTGAGTGGTAACAATGAAAGATATATACATTATTTACACTTATAATGTAAGAGCATTAATTATGATTTTGGACTACGGTGTATTGGAATTTTGAATCCTTACCTACCTAATTAATTTTTTACAAAATGTATTTTATGCAAAACGTATGCATGCGATATGCGTCCGAATCCTAGAACTAGTATGGTCTTAAAATCTTATACCCCATTTACATGTAGCTCATTTCAGCGGCAGTGAGTAGGGAAGTGGGCAGCGCGAGTATGTATGTAAACTCGCACTACCCTTGGCACTGTCGTGTGTCTGTCAAAGGACATACAGCACTAGTGGCAGCGACTGTTTACATGAATGTTGGGTTTAGTGAAACTATCTAACCGAAATTGCTTGTTGAGTACTAAGTGTTTCAAAGAAGAATGTAACAAGAATATTAACAAAGTATTAATTGCAAGTGAGAATGAAAAAATAACTACAGATTCATGAAACTCTCCGGAAGACAATTTTCTCTTACTAACATCAATTTCGACGTCATACATTGCTGGATAATTGACTGAAACAGCATGTAAACACTAAACAGTCACTTGTTTCAAAGGCCGCCTAGGAAGTATTCATGTTGAGACAGTGCGAGTAGCAAATGCATGGCAGTGGGCAGCGCGAGTATCACGGGTAGTGCAGTGGGCAGTGCGAGTAGCAGCGGCAGTTGCTGCATGTAAATGGGGCATTAGACAAATTTACCAATAAATATGTTTAATTATTCATTACTCTGCTTTCACAATACTGCGAACCAAGTGACATATAAAAATAATTGCAATATATAACAAACTTCCTGCTTGTTTATTTTGATTATTGTGTTATCGCTTACTAACTAATTACTAAGCGATTTGCAGGCCTTATTTGCTGATCGATAATGGAGAAATATCAGAAATATGAAGAGACACGAGGGCTAGAAGTCCATCACTGTCGTTGATGGTTATATATCAAATTCACTCATAAACAAAGTCAAAATTGCTCAATCATTCAATAATCGATGAACGAAAACAATCTCCTCATACCGATTAACTTGCAAGGGGACAGCTTAGTTCCGCCCGCATCAAGATAACAACTGTAAATATATACCAAGCATGTGTAACAATATTCTGTTCATATTAATACCTGTTCAAATTTCTTCATAAATTGTGGCAAACCGTAATACATTTTTTAAAATGAGAATGTTAATAAGCCTGTGTTATCTCTTTAATGTTATTTCGACCTGAAATTTTGTCTTCGCTTCCACAAGAAAGTACTTCATGCTCTTGTTGCGTAATACTTTGTTAATGCGGTTTTTCTTCTGTAGAGTAAAATTACGTCAATGTTTTATGCTCTGTTGTGATATGTTTGAAGAACTAGTATCTTATTTGTCAGATCTTCAGCGAGCTTCGATATTACCACCACGGGCAATAACATGGTGGTACCCAATCGCTCGAATCACTGTCGTACCCAATCGGCAGTGCAACCAAACACGACGGACCTTTCCGGAGCTTCTAGGGCTGTTCATACTTTGGCAGGATCTGCCTCGTCGGCATCCTTGCTTCAAGTCCATCGTAGCCCTAGTCATCATGGCGTTTTCACGAAGATGGACAAGTAAGTGGAGGAGAACTTGCTTGCAATATTGTAGAAGCATGATTACACCATATTATCACGTATTAATAACCTTATTTTCATACTTCATCATCGAGCATGGTTTCTTTTATCTCACTAGGGACGTACAGTTCAACGCTGGTTCCGAACGCCAATGGGATTGTGAACATTTTACATTACCTAACTTAATTAATGATTTGAAACACTCAAACTCATAGACATACTCAGACATCCATACCTTATCCAGGATTCGAACCCAGCACGCCTGTTTCACAGATGGTCACTCTACCTCTGCTAGACAAGGCGCGTGTTCGATGATGGTGAAACTCGTACATTCTTCATTGACTACTTTAATTTTTATTGTTGGTTTGGATTATGTTTCTCTATGTTCACAGAGACTGACTCAATCTGTGACTAGCACTGGATATACTTTAGGATAGCTCTCTTCACTTTCTGTTCTATATTTATAGAGATTGATGAAATTATGCCTATATGTCGTTATTTTTGGAGCTTTCTTTTCCAAATGTAAGACGAAAAAAGAAGTTTCCTGTTATAATTGTTTCAAGTAATATACGCGCGTAGTCATAGAGGTGCCCGATTTAACAACAAGAAAAATTTGAGAAAAATATCTTTATTTCTTAACATAGACTTCTCTTAGCTTGATAAAAAAAGCTTGGAAAAGAATGATAGTAACTATAATGATAAGGCCAGAACTCTGTTATAACCGCAGCCCCATAACATATATTTTCTTTCAAGTTGAAGCAATTATTTAGTTGGAAGTTGGAGTGACGGTATGGGCTAGAACTAGGTTTTAATACGTAACCGCAGCGCCTTGACTTTTATTTTCTCCCAAGTTGGAGCAATTACGAAGTTGTAAAACAGTGATAGTAAGGGCTAGAACTCGGTTTTAAGACGTAACCATAGCTCCATGGCTTAAATTTTTTACCAAGTTGAAGCAATTATGTAGTTAGAAAAGAGTGATAGTAAGGGCAAGAACTCGGTTTTAAGACCCCATAACATATTTTTTCCCAAGTTGAAGCAATGATTCAGTTGAAAATGAGTGACTGAGTGCGCTAGGATTCCGTTTTAAGACGTAACAGCAGCCCCGTAACTCGAATTGTCTCCTCGATTTTCTCCCAAGTTGAAGCAATTATTTAGTTGGAAAAGAGTGACAGTATGGGCTAGGTCTCGGTTTTAAGACGTAACCGCGGCCTTATCAATTATATTTTTTCCAAGTTACGCAGTTGGTGACAGTAAGGGCTAGAACTCGGTTTCAAGTTGTTACCGCAGCCCCATAACTTATAATATTTTCTCCCAAATGGAAACAATTACGTAGTTGGAAAAGAATGGTAGTGAGAGCTAGGACTCGGGTTTGAGACGTTACCGCAACTCCATGACTTTTATTTTCTCCGAAGTTAAAGCAATTATGTAGTTGGATAAACGTCATAGTGAGACTCGGTATTCAGACTTGAAGATTATAGAAACTGTTTCTTTTTGTGTAATGAAGTGTTTCTCGCGTTGTGTTCAATACAAAAATTGATAGTTCATTTAGAAAACTTTTTACGAAAGAAACGATTTACCCTCGTACAAAAAGGAATTCTCGTTCTCATTCCTGGAAGCAATTCGGGCAGGAAGGCTTTCCGTTACTTGGATTATGAATTATTCGCTATGATATCGTGACGAATATTTCACCTTATTGTGGTCGTGACATCATCGCGATTCTGAGAGAGGAAAAAAATACGTAGCGTAGCACCTGAGTCGTGGATATGTGTTCGAACGAGGAAAGAACTATTTTCTTCATCTCGTTGAAAGATGAAGATGACAGGTGAGTTTGATAAAACCTTCCGATTGTCCTCGTCTCTGGTTTCTTTTTCGTTTTCAAAGAGGAACAAAATAGACTCACTCAATCAAAAAACTACGATGTATTTTTTAGTTGATGTCGTTACGTCGAGATGGCGTATGGATTATTTAAATATTCATCTCCGAAAAATATGTTGAAATCTATTTTTGAGACCATCAACTTTCTGGATGAATCTTACACCTTTATTTTTGAACTTTCAGCTTCAGCTAGTTCTTTGTTTTTGAAAAGAACACAAAAAGTATTAACCTACTGGGTGTGACTTCTAAGAGCTGATACTCCTAATTGTGTATACACCGTTATATAGGTATTGATAAGACCTTCCTAACCATGTACTACACTTGGTGGTCCGAACCTCATCTGGGACAGGAGAGCTCTTCAAAGAGTCAATTTTCCTGTATCACGCAATTTTTTCCTTGTCTTTGACGAAACGCACCAAGATAATCACACTTTATCATGATGTTTTTGGTATTGTTAGATTGGGCATGGCCTCTTGAAAGAGTGCAATTGTAGCTCTTGGCAGGCAGGTCAATTGGGTCAGCCGTGGTATCCTAAAATCTGATTTCAAGGGTACTTCTCAGGAAAATGCTGTTCATTTTGCCATTTCACAACCCAGAGAGTTGCCCACCTAAAGTTGCCATTTTGGTAGAAGTTTTTCCATATATGAAATCATTTTTGAAAGAGAGAGAGCTTATGGGTTGTCTAACATGAACCATTATGAGTGTCTATGAACTCTTGATTGTACGCCAGACCTTTTTTGTCATTTTTAACTGGAGCACTTACGACTATACTGATTAAAACAGCCTAGATAAGAGATAACAAATTTTGACGGAGAAACTTTTATTTCGTATTTAAGATATCTCGATTTAAATATTCTTCTTACTGAGAATTATGCGCAGATCTCATTTTTTTCGTGGTTTTTGAGAATTTGCGCTCCTCCACATCTTCTGCAGATTGAGTTAGAGGGTTGAAAATTAGTACGTGGATTGAGTTGATGTTGAGGTACGATCTTATGTTGTTTTCGAATATTTTCCCTAACCGTTGCCTTTTCAATGTAGACATTAAATGTATTTTTGAACTAGCTATGCACTTCGCATCTGGACCAGCTTGAATCTCAATGACGCGATGCATTTCGCGGCGATTATTTTCCTTTTGAATCGCATCTCGACTTGCTTCACAATTAATACGCGATGCACTTCGAGGTGGAGCTACCTTGCGTGATTTTCTTCATTTTAAATTTCACTCTGCGTTTCTTCCCCTTTGAGTGGAAAAATTCGACCTTTGAGATGGAGCTCTGCTGCTCACGATTTTTTATTATCTACTAGGATTAGCTTTAGTTGTTACACTAGTGCTTTAAAAATCATTAATTGTTATAACGATTGTAGTTTTTTAAGTGATCATTCTTCTCTGCTTACGCAGATAGCGTCGCTGTCGATTCATTTTTTATATGAATTACAAGGGCTAGTTTTTGTTATTGGAATAGTGGTGGAAAATTTATGAGTTCAAATATGCGTTGCTTGCAGATTCTTGTCGATTATCTATACTATTTTTCAACCTTGATTGTGGTTCTTCTGAATCTGAACTAACATCAACCAGGTGAAGGTTTTTTCATTATGCAGGCTGCAAAACTGATATTAAATATGTTAGGTTTTTCTATTTGTATCAATTATATTCTTTCACACTGTCAGAACGAAAGCAATTGTTATCATAAACTTGTACTTGTTTCGCTCGATGATAATTCATATCAAATATTGTGAGAATTGAAAATAACTTCTATAAATAAATTGTGCATTGAATAAGTATAGCGGATGCTGTAATGTATCGGTTGAGTTTTTAACTGTGTAGTAGGTATGTAAAATTTTGCGGATTTGGTTTACGATACCGACTTGTTGCCAGGTATATATAAGTGAGTTTCTTGTATTAACGATCCTATTGCTTTCCGATGCGCTTGAAACATTTGTTTTCATATAACAGAACCGTTTATGTGTGTTATATTGCAAGGAAATATTCCACCGTTACACAGCATCAACTGTTTTTTCATCAATCCAAATCAAATAAAATCAAGATATGCTTTATTGCCTTCAAAATTACATAATTTATTGACAAATCGAAAAATATAAGAACTAAACATATCCCCTGAGAGGATGAATGTCACACAAAATAAAGGAGTCCTAATGTAAAACATTAGTACCAAATCCACATTTTCATACAAAATATATACAATGAGGTGGAAGTATCGACTTGTAGGTTACACCAAAGAAAGTTAAGTATATTGGGTTTAAAAGTCACTTGAGATCTTGGTTAAGCTCTTTATTGTATAAGGCCAAGCTTTCGGACAATTACGTGTCCATCTTCAGGGCTCTAAAAATTATTAAATTACAAGTTACAAAATATTATTAAGGTTAATTAATATTTTGTAACTTGTAATTTAATAATTTTTAGAGCCCTGAAGATGGACACGTAATTGTCCGAAAGCTTGGCCTTATACAATAAAGAGCTTAACCAAGATCTCAAGTTACTTTTAAACCCAATATACTTAACTTTCTTTGGTGTTAAAATATATAGAAGCTTTACATTAGCAACAATAGAACTTTTTCCGAAACCGAAAATGAGTGCCAATTTTTTTTTCGGGGCCAGTGCTTGTGCTATTCAATTTGGTCATATCGATCAATCAATGCTCAGAATTTATTGTAGTCCTCTATAGAGCAATAAGGTCTATCAAGAAAATAAGATTTTCGCGTTTCCGAAAATTGGCCAAGGAAGTTATTAATTTTAATTAATCTGGAAAGTGAGTGTAACTTTTCTTGGCATTACTGAGGAAAATCCAACTCTTCTAGGAATAGGCTTAGTTCATCGATTTTGTGCGTCATGGACGCAATATTGATTAGAACCATGTCCACTTTGGATTGATCAGTAAAATTCAATGTGGCGTCTTTTGATACAAGGAGATTAGTTGATCACACAAGTAGAGGACTTTTTTTTCTTTATAATACGTCTTGTTACATAAAAATACCGCTTTGAATAATAATTCCGGTAGTAGGTAGTTTACTAATGCAAAAACTGCTTCATTCGATAGAACTATTTGCCTGTTGATCCTAGGAAAGGTGAAGATGTGGCTGAATTCCAAATCGGTTGAATACGGTCGATGGTCAATCAGTTCGCATCTAAATTCATGAATTTTCCTCATGGAAACCATTGAAGTATGACACAGTGCGTTGTCTTGGCGAAACAAGATTGTTCCAACATCATACGGTTTTGAAAGCCTTCGTCGCCGATGGAAGACTTCGGATTAGCTTTTCCACTGCCTTAGTTTAGGACTTTAGGAGTGCAGGGTAGTATTTCTGTATTCTGTATTTTTGGGAGTGCATTCGAGACCACAGCACTTAGGCCCCATTGAGCCCTTTGTGCATCCTCCCCGGGAACATCACCAGCCTAGGCTCCCAACCATCCCAGTCGTTTGAAAAAGAGGGTGATTGCACCTAGGGGGATTTCCCCTCAAGGTGGCTAAAATTGGCCACCGTTCACCCAGAATGGATTCTCGGAGTGACAAGACAGCGGGCATTCACAGAGAACATGTTGTACCGTCTCGTCTTCCTGTTCACAACCTCTGCAGATAGGTGTGTCGCTCAATCCCATATTAAATAAGGGCTTTCGAAGTTGGAAGTGTCCCATTAAAATTACCACAACATTGCGTAGTTTTCCTCTGATCATCGCCAGGTAGGTCATTGCTGCATCTTTATTGGGATAATTTAAAAGTTCCCTGGCAAGTCTGCAGTTGGTTGTTTCATCCCATAGGATTTTGAATTTTTGATGGGTGTTCTCTTTCATCATTTGTGACTTTGCTGTCAGCCGTAGTAGGCTGGAAGGGCCAGGACCGAATATGTTCAGGCCGGCTGCTTTTCTAGCCAATTCGTCAGCTTTTTTGTTGCCATTGCATCTCGAATGGCCTTTAACCCAGCACACCATAATTTGGTTTGTATGGGCTGCACCCGCAAGTGCTTGATGGCATTCCCATAGTGACTGTGAAGTTATTTTATGATTCTTCAGGGCCAGTAACGATTGTCTACTATCTGTGTAGATTTTAATAGTTTTGTTCGTTATGTTCCTACGAGCAATCTCGTTCGCGGCTATGGTTATGCCCGTTAGCTCTGTCTGAACTATGTTGGCACATTTGTCCATGGTCCACTTGAGTTGAAATCGCAGGTGTCTCGAATATATTCCACAGCCTGTTCCATTTTCTTGCTTTGATCCGTCCGTGAAAATATTGATCGTTCCTTCATCGGAGGTCTTATTTCCACTGTTTGTGCATATTGAGTAGGGTTTATCAAAAACAAATCGCGGGGGAATTCTGTCTGCATTAACCTGTAGCAGAGGCATCGTGTTAGTAGCCTCAAGCCACAGGCGACGTCTAGTCTCCCCACATCCTACTTCTGGCTTTATACCAATAGTCTCAAGGCGTACCATAGTTGCCAAGGCCACTTCTTGAAGATAAATATCCAGAGGTGGCAGGTATAGCATCACCTCTATTGCCCTAGTTGGTGTTGTTCGCATAGCTCTGGTCACACGGTTAGACACGCGGTCCTTTGTATCTGCCCAAGCTTGAGTTTTGCTGTTGCCTGTTAGCTTTTAGGCCACCAGACGACGGCTCCATAGGCTATCATCGGTCTCACGATGGCAGTGTATATCCACATGACCACCCTGGGTTTCAGTCCCCAGGTTTTCCCCATGATCCTGCGGCACTGTCCGTAGGAGATGTGTGCCTTTTTTAGTCTTCTCTCCAGGTGAAGATTCCAAGTGAGTTTGGCGTCAAAGATCACTCCCAGATATTTGACCTCTGACATGAAACTTAATTCTGTGTTGATGAGAACGGGTGCTTTTAATGGCCTTAGTTTCCTTTTCTTTGTGAAGAGAACCATCTCCGTCTTTCTGGGGTTGATTGATAGAGAGTTCTCTTCGCACCATCTTTCGATTATTCTCAGGGCTCCATGCATTCTGTCGCACAGAACTCCTTCAAATTTTCCACTTAGCAGTATCGTTAAGTCATCTGCGTATGCAATTGAGTAGAATTCTTCATCGCAGAGGCGGCGCAAGAGGCTGTCGAGAACTAGGTTCCATAGCAGCGAAGATAGGACACCCCCCTGCGGGCAGCCTCTCGCGACCATTCCCCTGACGACGATGTTGTCTACACTGATTCTAACAGCTCTTTTTGAGTGCGGATTCAATTTTGAGGAAGGTAGTTTTGTCAAAGGCACCATCGATGTCTATGAACACCCCCAGGGGTGCAGGGTAGTGATGTATCCATGAACAGTTCTCAAATATAACTTATCTACCTAATGCGTGGTTTTAACTCCTAGAGATATATATTATATATTATATCTTCAATGAATTTCTTCGTCTGACTTTTTACATTAAAAAAAACTTATTTTCGTTGTATAATTTGAGGTATTTATTCTACTAACTGAACTGGTAGTTTAAAATATACATTTCGAACGCAATGGCCTCCTTCCTCATTATTTAATTGATATAAAATTTCGTTACAATACACTAATTCTTGAAACACAATGTTTACGTCGAATTTGAAATATTAAATATTGCATCTCAAATCTATCCCTGTCATGTTAGTTGTCAATGTCATGTTCTTCTTCTTCTTACGTTTGTTGTCCTGTTATTAGTGGCAAGTTAACCGTACTCAACTGTTTGACCGTTGTTAACTGTCTTGTTTATCGTTAACTACTTTGCTCGTGTTCCGATGTCTGTGTATCATCTCCAGAAGTTGTCTTTGTTTTTGTGTTTGTTCTGTCGTCAGTATATTTGTACAATCATAATAATACTCATGGTTGATTGACGTTTTATGCTTGTTCAGTGCAGTTTTTGGTGCGTTTCTGTGCGTTCAGTCTGTCTTTCAGTCTCTGTGATCTCTGTCCTATTAATAGTCACACATATATCACACACAGTTCTTACATGCAATAAGTACTGCATACTACATGAGAATTTTGTGTCACAAGAGAAACCGAAATTCGGATAGAATATTATATTATGGGCCTTACCATCACATTTCCCAAAAGAAAAAAACAATAATAGGTGACATTTACCGGGGCCTTAGACTAACATCTCCCAAACTTCGTCCAATAGTAATAAGATAATTAAAACAACAACTCCACAGAAACAACTACCTAATGGAATTAATAAATGGTCGTATGAAACAAAGATTATTCAAACTCTATAATACAGAAAATAGGATACCCAGGGAGAGAGGAAACAATACACGAATATGTGTTTCATAATGTGAACAAGAAAAATTCTTCAATAATTTAAAGAATTATCAAAACAAATTTCTAATTTGTCCCCAATACAAATCGCTAAACTTGGCGTTTTCTATGATTCACCGTTGGATTGTGAATATAGAATTCTCGTCGAGGAATACACATCCAGCTCCCTTGGAAAGTTGTTTGATTATTTTTTAAATTATTGAAGAATTTTTCTTGTTCACTTTTGGTAATATATTAAATTGACCATGGTCAACTTGTGTATTTTTCATGATTTGATTTTGAGCATGTATTCCGTTCACAAAGAACTTGTCACAAAAAGTAAACAACATTGTGAAACCATTTAACTTTGTAGTAGTGCACAAACCGCAAAAACAGGTGAAAAGTGTATTCAGCAGCAAGTGTCGACTCCAAAAGAACAAGTATAATCATTTACAAGGAATTTCCATGTAGTCATTCAGTGCCGAACTACGATTGAAGTGAAATATACTCAATTCCACCTTATGAACTTATTTAATTTTAGATGATTCAATTTTAGACAACTTAAATTTAGATGAAGAATTCCTAGTGATATTCAAACGTATTTCTAATAACTATGCGGTCCCTCGTTTGGAGAATTAGAATTTTTTAAAGAAGTTCCTGGTCGCACGTAACACCATAGGCCTAAAAATGGCTAACGGTAATGTGTAGGCAACACCCTCAAAATCAGCTGTATTCCTATGAGCGTATTGATTTTGTTCTGACAGGGAATACTTTCCACGTGGGCTTCATCATATTTCGTTTCAGAGACGGTTAAATTCAAAATGTGAATTAAAAACTATATAGTATTTCTTCTTTCTAATATCGAAATATCAGTGGGAATATTATGTTTTAGTTAGAATTGGTTATTTATTATAAATTATGTATGACTTGAAGTGGAGAATTGTGTAAAATTTTTACAAATAAAGTACTATCTTCCGTATAATGATAATCAAATCTCAAAAGTTTTGAGAAAATCTCGAATTTCGTGGCGAGACGTTAATAACAATAATAGATATATATATATATATATATATATATATATATATATATATATATATATATATATATATATATATATATACGTAAAATATGCGATTACTGTTAAAATACCAATAGTCTTAACGATACACCCCTCAATATCAATATTAAGGGCTCAAACTTTCACGATAATTTTTTTTTCATTATAAACAATATTTTCACAGTATCGTTAAAAAAATGGTGGTTTTTTTTTTGGCTCAGTCTTAAGAGGTGTTAAAAAATACACCATAGGCTAAAATTTTTAGGATTTCGAGGTCAACCGCCTTATAATTTAAAGAAAATCAAAGTAAAACAAGCACCCTAAGCTATTAATTTGTTTTCACTTTCGAGTGTCTACCTTGAGACCTACAACTCCTATTTACAATATTCACAAAAACTCTTCTAGGCCAATTAATCAATATTCATCTATTCATCAAATTTTTTTTCTTTCACAAAATAGGTACCTACCTACCTACTTCACGAATTTGTTAACAGCTGGTGAGAGCAAATAAAAAGTTATTATATATTTTTGAAGATTAGCGGGATTCTGTGATCTTTAACGTTAGCAAAATGATCTATAATATCCTCATGAAATTTTTTGTCTTTCGCCAAAAGTTTTACCAATTCCTTTTCAATAGACAACAAACTAATATTTTTCAAACGATCCTGGCTCATTGAATTTCGTGAATAAGTTTTAATTCTCTTAAGAGTGGAAAACGAGCGCTCTACGGAAGCCGATGTCACCGGGATGAAACAATTAGACATAAGAGTTTATAAACTTGGGGTAAATCTTGATTCAAATCATTATCAAAAAGGTATTTAATAGTCCTCACATGATTTTCATTTTGCCCCAAAATTTCATTGTCATTATAAACAACACACAGTTCACTTTTTATGGCCACCTTATTTGTGTCTTTTCGACATAAATTTTCCAAAAGGTTATCTGGAAAATTAGCCGAAAATCCGGTTAACAAATTTTTATTGAGTAAGTCGAAGAAATGCAAACTTGTGCTGTAAGATTTGAAAAACTATTTCTGTTTGTTCAAAAATTAATTTAAAGATGTTTAAAAAATATATAAATTCCTTATCTTGTAAGTAAGATATTAATCCGCGTGCTGTATTGAAAGTTACTTTATCGGTGAAAAAATTTCTCACTTTCAACTAGGTAGGGAATTAAATCCTCAAATCCTAAGCGGCCCCAAACAGAGACATTTTCACTAGTAAAAAGTAAACACTGTCAACAAAATAATTTATTTTTTACCTGTGATCCGGTTAGGCAAGGATGTCTCTCATAATTCCTTGTATTAAAACCGCGGTTTTGTTGTCTGTTACGCTGCACCAAATTGTTTAATTCAGGGGTAGGTCGCAATGTTTTTATCAAAACTTTATCCTCATAACTTAGTGCACTAAAGTTATGGGATAACAAATATTCCACTAAGTCACCATTGAAATTTTTGAAATTAACTTCAGTAACCAAACTCATTTTAAAACAATACGCGAGCAATATAAGTAAACACGCTGCCATTAGTAACTACGATCACACTACGATTCAATTAATGCTTTCCAACGAATTCACTCGATGTCACGCGAAATTCTATAGTTGTGATTGGGCGACATTGTATGAGACTGGGTTCCTATCCGTGTTGCCATTTACATGTGTTTTGCTTTTCTATTGCAATGAAGTATTCATTCGCAGTATTCGCACCGTTGTTTGCTTTTCTGTGGCAGGCATAATGAACGTTGAGAATATACCTTTCTAAGCCTCTGCAGCGTTGCCACAAATCTTGAAATGAATGAAATGCAGTAAATGTAAATACCTTCTATCGTAATTAATAATTTATATTATATAATGTAGGTTGAAAAGAAGGTAGGTGCATAAAATAATATGATTTCGATTAATATGAATATGCTGAATGCTGACTATTCAATATAATATATTAGTGATATATATATATATATATATATATATATATATATATATATATATATATATATATATATATATATATATATATATATATAAAACAGAATTCTTCGTGTTATCTATACGCGTTCGTGGCAATAAAATCAAGTATATTAGGACATTTATTTGAAACTAATCAAACAAACCTCCTAGCGGAGCTGGTTATACGAGTTCACGAAACATCGAAATACTTTCAAGTACCTTGAGACGGTCAATGTTAGAAACATTAAGTTGTTTATCACAATCAACGGAAATGATAGACAGACTGTTTCGCCCTTATTTGGGGCTCATCAGTATCATCCATCCATCGAAAGTGATAACCAACCAAATATTTCAAACGGTCTTATATTTTCCTTCTAGTAACTTAATGGCATATAAATATGACACAGCGCCACCAGTCGGAAACAAATCAACCACATCTTACAGATAGATGAAATATTTCGGCAACGAGAACTCGTACGTCCTGACACCCGAAGGTGGTTACTTTATTCGCTAAGCAACATTTACACACCGCCAGTAACAAACTCTCCGATTTTATCCCTATACAGGCAGCAAATGCATATAAAACAGAATTCTTCGTGTTATCGATACACGTTCGTGGCAATAAAATGAAGTAAACTAGGACATTTATTTGAAACTAATCAAACAAACCTCCTAGCGGAGCAGGTTAGGTATACGAGTTCACGAAACATCTAAATACTTCCATGTATCTTGAGACGGTCAATGTTAGAAACATTAAGTTGTTTATCACAACCTAGTTTACTTCATTTTATTATTCGATGGATGGATGATACTGATGAGCCCCAAATAAGGGCGAAACAGTCTGTCTATCATTTCCGTTGATTGTGATAAACAACTTAATGTTTATAACATTGACCGTCTCAAGGTACATTTATTTCATTTTTATTTATTGCGAACATGGGGGATACAGACAGGTACAAAGATACCCACTAGAGTATCCACAAATTACATATTACTCTAATAATTAAGAATTAAGAAATATACACACACAAAAAAAAATGGAAGTATTTCGATGTTTCGTGAACTCGTATAACCAGCTACGCTAGGTGGTTTGTTTGATTAGTTTCAAATAAATATCCTAGTTCACTTAATTAATCATACATATATATATATATATATATATATATATATATATATATATATATATATATATATATATATATATATATATATATATATATACAGGGTAGCGAGAAAGTCTGGCAACAAGGAATTTTTTTTTAAAAAAAATGGAAGTATTTCGATGTTTCGTGAACTCGTATAACCAGCTCCGCTAGGAGGTTTGTTTGATTAGTTTCAAATAAATATCCTAGTTCACTTAATTAATCATACATATATATATATACAGGGTTTGCATAAAATGGAAAAGTTCCATTAGATAAATCATATATTATAGAAAGGAAAATGATATTTAGAAACTTTCATTAGTACCTGACAAATGAATCTGATAACTCAAGGAAAATATTGACATTTTGTATTTACAGAAAACCCAAATGAAGATTACCAAAAACTATTCCTAAACATATATTGTTCATAATTTATAATGGAATATGTATTAAAAACCAGTAGTGAAATCAGAAAATTTAATTGAAGAGTAGAACTGTCATTACGTTCAACTTCTATTTAAACTATACCATTAAAATTTCAATATTATCATAATTCTCTACATAAAATAAGTTTGTGATTAATTTTCTTGAATTAATATTCCTTAATTAACCAAAATATGAAGCGATAAAAGTACCAATTTCATAATGAATTATGTTCGAATAGATCATAACAAATTACAAGGATACTCAATAGTCAAGAATTTTAAGGTCATTTTCTTCAAAATTAGATCAGTAATAAATTCATGAATCAATAGTGTATGAAGGATTTTAGATAAGAATTCAATGAATTTCGTAACAAATAATAGTAAAATTCATTAATAACGTGTAATGACAATGAAAATTATAAATTGGTTTTGAGATATTTACACAATTTATTTTAGATTGTTCCACTGAAATTTCTCAACAAAGTATTTTCACTAAACTAGTAAGAAGTAGGTATTTAAACTGAAAAAGAAACTGAGTATAGGTGATCTTGGAACCGAGAGGCTTTTCACTTCGGAAATAGGTGTACAAATTCTAGGAAATGTGGGAAATAGTTGAGAAATATCGGAAATATTTCAGAAATATCGGAAATATTCCAGAAATATCGGAAATATTTCAGAAATATCACAAATATTTAGGAAATGTGAGAAATGTTTCGGAAATATGTGAGAAATATACTCGACAACAACCCTTTGTCAGTAGACAGAATTATGAGGGTTAGAGGGCCCAAAACTATTTAAATTAATTAAAAAAATTATTTTTCAAGAAATTGGCTTATTTCAGTTATTTCCATTTTACTTATAAGACTTTTAAATCTTTCGAATGTCATTTGGGATAGCATGTGTGGGTTCGATACCCACCATCTGTAGAAGTTTTGCGTTTCTATCTGATGAATTTTAGTGGCACGAGTGGATTGACTCCACGTTAAGCTGCGAGTCCCTCGGTATTAACCATAATAGTTGTGGGTCCAGGACTAAAATAACAATTAAGTTTAAGCTGTCGGACATCAAAATTGGCACACAAATTTTTTTCGGACTATATTGCCATTTGGTATTAAACATTTTTAATAATCCCTCCTAAAAAATATCAGCTTTAAAGTAATTTTATTTTTCCAAGGTCATAAGTTTGAAGGGCTTCCTCAATAAAACGCCACGCTACCGATATATCTCCTAGAGGAAAAAGTTATGAGACTGCGTGAAAATAACTAATACACAAAGCTTCAACGGTGAGGTAATCATTTGTTATTTTAGTACTGGACACCAGAACTATAATTCTTATATTAAAAATGACTCTTTTGAAACTAACGCATAAATAACATTTTTTGGGCTTAGACATGAAAGCATTGGCTTAGATTGAGCCTTTGAATGTAATGTTTTTACTTTGCCATTATGTAGTGCAACAGGACAGGAAAATATGAATGTGTTGGTAAATAACGATAAGGTTTTATATGAAAAATTTTTTAGAAATATTTTGGAAATATCGAAAATATATAAGGAATATAGGAAATATCGGAAATATAAGAAACATTTGGGCAATATCAGAAATATTTCCGAAATATTAGGAAATTTCAGAAATATTTCGGAAATATCGAAAATATTAGGAAATTATTTCCGATTTCGGAAATAGGTGTACAAAATTTTAGTAGTGAAAAGCACCTAGCTTGGAACTCCCAGATAGGTATTTAAATTGAGTTCAAAAGAGGTGACTCATTAAGCTTCACTTAACCTTCGAGCAAATTTCCAGAATATTTATATTTTGTTGATCTCTGTTAATTACCGGTTTTGTTATCAACCTTTAGTTAATGAGTGTCATATATCAGATTGAAGAACACGCTAATAGAAAAGCAAACTAAAAAGTAGAAAAATAAATTTAAATTAAGAATAGTGTAATTAACAAAAATTTCCTTTTATTGTAGAAAAGCGTGGGGTCCTTTTTAAGATATTTCCATAATGACTTCTTTTACCTATATCTGTCATAAAAATATTATAACAATTGACGCTTTTCTACAATTTTGTTAATTACACAAGTCTTAATTTAAATTGATTGAAAATTATTTTCTTCTTTTAATTTTTTTGAAACTATTATTTATTTGTCACGTTAATTAGGAACTATGTAGGTATGTATGTGTTTATTTGTCCACTATTCGTAGTAACACCGTTGTACTTATAACGGGAATAATTCTAATAGTCTCAGTTTTCAACGCGTATTAATTAAAAATAATTAATTATGAACTGTTATCGACAAGTAGTTTCTGTAATTATGACATTCGCCAAGTGAAATCCTTCAAAAGCATCATTTTTAACAGTTTGAATTAAACATTGTTGTTATAATAATTTATTATACGAATATTACATAAATTGTATTCTTTTATCATCTCATTTCCGCTTGTCGTGTATACAGTGTGAAGATGAATGAAATACTGTAGTTCATACACTGCCAATGAAAACCAATTTTGAGTGTCCCACGCATCATTATGTTAGGTTACTTCAGTATATTCTATTGAGTAATAATAATAATATGTAACATGTAGTGTTGACTATTATCACAACGGATATTCTGTACAGTAAGTCGATGCTTTTATGATTGATATTGAGTTGATAAGATAAAAATCAATGCTGGCAAATATCCACGTTTTTTATTTTTCATTTCATTAATAATGAAATATGAATACAATCGTTCACTCCAAACGGTAAACAGTATTAATTGATTTCCTTGTCGATATAATCGATTCGTTGTGGGACAAAAGCCATTAAAATAATGAACTTTCGATCTATTTACGTAAATTGTGAAATAGCAATGAACAACATAAACTAAACCGATTATCCTGGGATTGTCATTGGGATTGAATCCATTGTATCACTGCTTATGTAAAATTTGTTCATTTGCTTCAAAGTTTTATTTATATTACAATCACATAATGAACTTGTCTTTTTTTTTACATATATATATATATATATATATATATATATATATATATATATATATATATATATATATATATATATATATATATATATATATATATATATATATATATATATATATATATATATATATATATATATATATATATATATATATAAAAATATATATATATATATATATATATATATATATATATATATATAATAATAATAATGTTTATTCTCTTCAGATATCACAATGAGAAGATTATGTCATCAAAAATAAGGAATACATAAATTAAAATATACAATCAATCCCTATTTAACCTACAATACATAAAATATTCATCCAAATTGTATGGCTCACAGCACTTGATTTAAACGGATACTTTCCTCTTAAATTGCATGCCTTTGCTACATTTAAGCTTCCTTGGAAGAGCATTGTACAATTTCATGGGCATATATAAGGCACTATCTTGTGAGAGGCTCCGTGAAAGAAACGGATACATATTAGCTTCTTTTCGTCTAGTGATGTTTTTATTCAGATATTTCTCGTACAGCTCTTCATGTTCAGTCAAGAATAAAAGGCACCGATAAATGTAGAGTCCAGTTAGGGTGAATAAGTTACTCGCTTTAAATACATTCCGGCATGTCTGTCTATATTTTAAATTAAACATATATCTGATGGCCATTTTTTGTTTCATAAATAGACAATTAGCATAGGAGCTACATCCCCAAAAAATAATAGCATATGACAAAGTTGCTTGAATATTCGAAAAATATATTGTTTTAATAGTATCAGTGTCCACAGATTTTTTCAATACATTGATTGTATACAATATTGAATTTAATTTTTTGTTTATGTGGTCTACATGAATTTTCCATTTTAAGTTGAATGTACACACACATATATATATATATATATAGTATATATAATATATATATATATATATATATAATATATATATATATATATATATATAGGGGATATCTATTTGTAGGGACTGCAGCAATGTAAAAGGAAACTCTTTGAAGTTTTTCCAAGCTTTCGGAATCTTTTATTCCATCATCAGGGAGAATCTGTCGTGAGAATGATTACATAGATGTTGATAATACGATATAAGAAACATTGAAAAATGATGCTATTTGTTAAAAAAATTATAAAAGTTGATACATTTTTGAAGTTATAATTAAATTTCTGAACGAAATGACAAAATCGGTGTCACTCATTTTTTTATATTTCAAATTGAAGTTTGACATTATTTCATTACGTTAAATTAATTTGATTTTGTGTTATTTTATATCAAGTGAAAGTTAAAAAAGAATAAATTTTACTCAACTGTCTTATATCTGTTTTTTTATTGATGGAATTATTGTCTTGATAAATAAAGGCCATTTCTAAAAAAAATCTTTTTGAAAGATGTGATTCTCTTGCTAGAACAGTTGTTGAAAGGTAGTTCATCTGGTGGTCACAATCATTGACATGTTTAGCTAAAGCACATCTCTCAGGGTGTAATCTACTATCACTCTTATGAGAAGTGATTCTGTCTTTTAATAGTCTTTTTGTTTGGCCAATATAATTCTTATCACAATCATTACAAGGGATATTATAAACAACATTTGTGAGTGATAAAATAGGAATTTTGTCTTTTATTTTCGAATATATTTGTCTCATTGAAATAACTGTTCTATTTGCAATTTTGAAAAGATTGAAAAATTCTGGTCAGTTTAGGTGTTATTTCTTTTATATAAGGTAACGAGGCATAAAAAACTTGACTCATATCTGTAACAAGTTCATTATGAGAATTGTTATTTTGTCCTATAATTTCATTTTCTGATAAGGATGTGCTAAATAAAATTTTCTTGACTAAAGATGGTCAGATGAA
The DNA here is from genome assembly GCA_030704885.1 of Cynegetis impunctata. Taxonomy (NCBI): domain Eukaryota; kingdom Metazoa; phylum Arthropoda; class Insecta; order Coleoptera; family Coccinellidae; genus Cynegetis; species Cynegetis impunctata. The sequence goes on from JARQZK010000756.1 coordinate 633,054, forward strand.
CTACCTTTCAACAACTGTTCTAGCAAGAGAATCACATCTTTCAAAAAGATCTTTTTTAGAAATGGCCTTTATTTATCAAGACAATAATTCCATCAAAAAAAAAAAAAAAAAAAAAAAAAAACAGATATAAGCCATTTGAGTGAAATTTATTCTTTTTTACTTTCACTTGATATAAAATAACACAAAATCAAATTAATTTAACGTAATGAAATAATGTCAAACTTCAATTTGAATATAAAAAAAATGAGTGACACCGATTTGTCATTTCGTTCAGAAATTTAATTATAACTTCAAAAATGTATCAACTTTTATAATTTTTTAACAAATAGCATCATTTTCAAATGTTTCTTATTTCGTATTATCAACATCTATGTAATCATTCTCACGACAGATTCTCCCTGATGATGGAATAAAAGATTCCGAAAGCTTGGAAAAACTTCAAAGAGTTTCCTTTTACATTGCTGCAGTCCCTACAAATAGATATCCTCTAAACTAGTCAGCGACTATCCTCCTCTTATATATATATATATATATATATATATATATATATATATATATATATATATATATATATATATATATATGTACATTAGATTGATTGGGTCGATACATGATGTAAATTAATAAACATATTAAAACAATGGATTATAAAAACAATTAACACATTAAATTTATTAAATGAAATAACGCATGATGCACGTTTCGGTGAAACTTCACCTTCTTCAGATTCTAAAGGCAAACTAACTATGTTTCTCCGTTAAATCAAAAACAAGAAATGAAGAGATGACAAATTATGTAGAAAGGGTAAATAGGAGGATGGTTACAAATAATCATTAGAATAGGAAAAAACCATTCTAAACTGCTAGTCAGGTAGTTCGGTAATTTTGAAAAGATTCAAAAGGGGGCGTGTAGTATGATTCAAAAGGATACCTGAATGTTTGTATTCATTTATTTCTAATGATTCTACAAAATTAATTGTGGCGATTGTGATAAGTTTCACATTGGTAGAACTTTCAGAAGCTTTCGAATCCGCATTTCAGAACACAAACGTAGCTTTGTTAATCAAAAGTCGGATTTACATTATGCAAACCATTTAATCCAAGAAAATCACACATTCAATTTTTATTTCAAAATATTAAATGCAGAAAGTAAGTGAATTTAATTTGTTTTTCTAGAATCATTACAGATAAATAAATACAAACATTCAGGTCTCCTATTGAATAGCCAAATTGATCATACTACAAGCCCCCTTCTGAATCTTTTCAGAATAACCGAACTACCTGACTAGCAGTTTAGAATTGGGTATTCTTATTCCACTAATTATTTGGACAATCCTTCTATTTCAACCTTTCTACACAATTTGTCATCTATTTACTTCTTGTATTCGATATAACAGAGAAATATTTATAGTTTGCATTTAGCATCTGAAGAAGGTGAAGTTCCACCGAAACGTGCGTCATGCATATTCTATTTACTGAATGTGTAAATTTTATATATATATATATATATATATATATATATATATATATACCTATAGGTATTTGAAAAATTGATGGTGAATCAAATCAACCCAACAGACTTCGTTTCATGAGACTCGACGGCATGGAATTCACATTCATCTTTCAAGGGAGAATGTTAGAAATTTCGACATCCTTGCCACACACGATAGAAATATTAGACTGTTTCTCTCTGTAACTTGAAACCTTGTAGCCCAAGTCTATCATCCTTCTTAATCAACAGTCGAATGGAACAATGACTAAAACTGTAACTGGCAACGTTGACTGGGGATTAGAAGAGAAAGAAAATGTCAATCTCATGTGATCATCAAGGGGTCCGAATTGTCTGTAAATTTAATTTTCAGATACGGTAACTCTTTCGCATTTTTGTTCAACCGTGGCTTCTGTCCCCTATGAACTCTTGATTGAAATTGGTATTTATTCCCTTTTTTCTTGGACACCAGCTGAAGCTACTTGATTGAGCATCATTTCTTTTTACAGGATGACATTGAATGAGTAAATATTTATTTAATACGTGCAGTTTAAAACGTGTACATATTTGGCGGTTCGTATAACAATAACAGATAGAAATAAATCTTATTGAAACGATGATTAACAGAAAGCAAGATATAGCTTAGTATAATATAGTAAATTTATCGATTAAATTATTCTCAGATCTATTATGTTGATTAAACAAGTCTGCTACTTAACTTTTCATGTGACCTGTTTATGATCTTCTAAGCCAGTTCAAGGTTACACATTCTGCGTCCATTGTATGTTTACGTATCAGAGTATTTATTTTTTATTCATACACAAACCCTTGAACGTGCTAGTAAATGTGTTCGGGCCAACACGTTTTGCATACTATATAACAATAATTGTTTTCTTGAAGTGAAAAGTTGTAATTGTTTCCATTATCAATTTTGATTTGGTAATTGGCACATTTAAAATCTAATCGATTTTTGGTTTGAATAATGGGCAACTAAAGACGATTGAAATTGTATTTTCAAACTATTCTGACTCATCGAACAAGTGAAAAGTTATTGAAAATTAGGTATTTTCATTGGCGAGGAAAATTTTCAACAGAATTGAATCTGATAATTGAAATTGAGTATTTTTAAGAATTTAATTTGAAAAAGGTGTAAATCTTTTCATTAATTACATGATATGTGAATTGATTTATTTCTTTTTACCGAAATAGAAATAGAATTTCTTTGGACTATTCGCCGTGGAATCTTGGCTCATTTAATGTTAATTACGCTAATCTTAAAATAAAATGTGATGATGAAAACTGTCGTAGATTACATCCTACCACGTAAACATTTGACTTCCAAGTAATATTTAGCTATTAGCTAGACAAGTCTGGTATTTCATTCATGTAATACTATTTGTTGTGTCTCCAAAGTTGTTCTACTTTGAGACGGACATGGAAAAAGGTCAGAAATATCATCCAATAAATAAATAAACATTAGCAAATAGTCATATTTACCAGAATGTCGGAGAAGCTTTTAACTATAGTTTAATAATGAAGTACGACTACGATTTAGCTAAGTTTATATTAGTTATTTTCCAAATGAACCTAAAATGACTCCTGGTTGACCTTTTTTGATTAATATTGAAGTATTTGATACTTTCTGTTATTTGTCGTATTTTTCCAAAATTATTTTTTTGGAAAAATAATCTTGCAGCGTATCGAAAGTCAACAATCAAGTAGGAGAGTGATATAATATATATATATATATATATATATATATATATATATATATATATATATATATATATATGGGCGTACCCAGCTTCAGGCCTAGGGGGAGGCAAGTCAGACTTTTTATGTCGGATCGTCCGCGGCTGTTTTGTCATACACACTACACAAACACACCTACATGAAACATTAGGTATATGTAGTGTAGTGTGTAGGGCAAACAGCCGTAAATGATCCTGCTTTATAGGTAGTTGAATAAGTAAAAGTTAATTTGACTACGCATGCATTTTTATTTCATTTAAATCGCTTCTACTTTAAGCGTAAATTTCGAGGATCTTCTGCAAAACGGTTTATAACATCTTCCGTGAAAGAATCGCCCATACTGTTTAAAAGTTTTTTATGTACACTGAGCAAACAAAGTCCATTTAACCTGTATTCAATCATTGTAGATCTCAGCCACGTTTTCACGTGCCTGAGTGTACTGAATGATCTTTCAATTGTAGCCGTGGAATAAGGCATTGCCAGTAAAATTAGGGTTGTTTTCACTTTCGGATAGAAACATTCTGCTTGTTGGATTAATTCCGTTATCTCCAAATCTTTCAAGCTCTCCTGCTTGTTAAACCAAAAGGTGCCCCATAGTTCAGCTCCAGACGTGATCCCTTCTAATTCATAAAATTTGGATACTTCGTCCATACAGTTTCTTAATTTTGGAGCTGTAATTTTTATTATTTGAGCAGAGTGTAACAATGAAAGAGCATACGCTGGTGAATGTTCTTTACCGAATCTCGCCTCTAATGAGGATGATAATGAATCCAAATAGATACAACGATCGGCGAAAATATTCGCTTAACGAACCAGCTGGATGATTTGCCCTATATTGTTAGAGGCTTGTTGACCTTGGAAGACGCAGCTCAAGATTCTAAACCTTAGCAATTTCATTAGCTGATTTCAATAATTCTTCAGTGCCTTCTTAGGCAGAAAGCCTATGTTCCGTAATTGCTGTTCTTATGGCTTAAATGTGCTTTGCACACTTAATTACGTCTTATAAGGTTTTAGACTGCAATGTGTTTGCGACGGGTTGCAGCAGCGAATTGTATTTGTGTTTAATACAAAGAAACAACATTAATGTGGTTTGTCCAACTGCGGAAAACAATTGGAAAGCTACTTTTCTTGTCCCAGACTTACCTTCCTGTGAAAGCTTTTCCAAACTTTTTTTACACTTTCATTAATAATTAGGCGAGTTCATACATGTTATGCGAAATTTCCAGGGGGGAGGCGGCTGCCCCTCCCTGCCCCCACCTGGGTAAACCCAGGTATATATATATATATATATATATATATATATATATATATATATATATATATATAATATATATATATATATATATATATATATATATGTATATATATATATATATATATATATATATATATGTATATATTATATGTATTTATCTATATATATATATATATATATATATATATATATATATATATATATATATATATATATATATATATATATATATATATATATATATATATATATATATATATATATATATATATATATATATATATATATATATATATATATATATATATATATATATATATATATATATATATATATATATATATATATATATATATATATATATATATATATATATATGTTTCTTTTTTCCAACCGTAGCCGTTTTTACGTAGATATTTCTTTTTTCATATATATTTTTTTCCTGGTACATAATGACATATCCACAGGCTACCATCAAACCAAATAAGCTGAAATTTGGTTATATGGGAATGTTTTCGAGGCAGAATGAAACTATCAAAGTTTGGGTAAATTTTTTGAACCGCCGCCGTTTTTACGTAGATATTTCTTGTTTTTTCGTGGCTTTTGAAAGATTGCCAAACTCCATTGCTTCTGCAGATTGAGTTAGAGGTTTGAAGATAGGTACATACATTGAGTTTATGTTGAAATACGATATTTTTCTGAACTGCGCTTCATTTCATGGTGACTATTCCGTTCGAATTGCATCTCTCATCTTTTTTTAAATTAATTTTATTGCTTTTTGGTATTGAATCGTGGCTCTTCAGTAAGCGATGCACTTCGCAATTTTTTCTTCAATAAAATATTTTATTTTCTAATTTTATTTTGGTTTGCTGTTAATGCTATTATGCGTTTTTTTTTAATTGCAAAATATATGTACTAATACGTGAAGAAAAAACTTCCCCCTTTTAAGCCTATTGCGCATGTGGATAGGTGTGTTCTTGTTGTAATATTCTCATTGCTTTATAGTGGAGACTTTGAATTTTTCGAATGTATTCATTTTTAGCAAAGAAAATCAAGGTGGAAAAGTATGATAAAAAAGGCATCTTTAAATGTTAATCCAAAAATAAAATCACTGATGAAGTAATGGCCCCTAAAATACCAATACAATTTTTAGTTGAAACATAGACATTTTCACCGACGTCACACGCTGAATATATCTTCTCATTCATTTTTTGTTGTTAATGCTGCCTAGTTACGGGCATAGCAATCATAACATGAAATGTTTTGTATCGATCTATCTGATAAACCACGTTGTTATTATATGTAAATTCGAACCCTGGTTCAATATGATTACAATGAAAACTTTCACATAATCAATTATGAGAACTGGAATACGATACAAATCAATATTAATATGAAGATAGAAAGTAATTTACGAATGTTGTACGTTGTACTACTAATATCTGTATTTTCATCGATTATTTTGTTCACTAATGAAAATTATAACTGAAAAATTGAAGACTATTAGAACGGTAATTAAAACTTTTCATTGATTTTTTATTGATATTATAAAACTATTGAATTATGTTTGCAAGAAGAAGAATTTTGAACTTCATCAGAGATGGAATGATGTTTTTAAATGTCTTATTGTCCCCAACTTATATTTATAATGTCTATACTGCGGTTCTTAAGGTGCTGCTCCACCAAAGAAAAGTTGCGAACATTTGTGTTGTCAACACGTGTTGGTGACAAAAGTTTCTATAAATGTAGGTCTCCACCAGAGAAAAATTGCCAACTTTTGTGTTGGTGACAAAAGTCGGCAACTTTCCTATGGTGGAGCACCTTTACAGACAGCAGTTCCATCTTTGAATAATTGCAGGAAACATCCACCTTAATAATCGGAAATTGAAGTAATTTAGGCGTAAGTCAATCGCAAATATCTTGATGAAACTTTTGCTAGACTGGACTATATTTGTGACTGATTACACTGACATAGTGTTTGAAAATTCCCACCATAGCAACAATATTTACAACAATATTTACAACATTTCTGCCACAGAAGGTCGAAAGACAGTTCAAGACCTCCAGCTAGAAAATACAGTATTTAGGGGATTAACCTTGGGATTAACACAATTTACATATCCCGGAAAAAACAGATTGATCACAATAAAGGCCAAATTCACAATATATAAGACATTAGTCCGACCTGTAATAACATACAGCAATGAAAACTGAACATCTGCGGTACAAGATCTGGAAATTAAGAAGATACGAGCGCAAAGTAATCAGAAGAATAGCAGATATTAACTAGGAAATATCAGAAATACTCATCATTGAAGTTTATAAAATGCCAAAATCTGTGCTGTCAAAAAAAATTAAGACCAATACTCCGATGGATGGACCACCAGGTTCTGGTCGATGTGAAGCCATTGCGAGTGACTTGGAGACTAAGAACCGCATCACTTGGAGGAAAATCATGGAGTAAGCCAAGAGCCACCTCGGGCTGTTATTCCTATTGATAAGGATAATAATATGCGTTTGGCATAGAGACCAAGATTTCTTCAGTTTATAAATATTAGAAGTGGTTATTGTTTCTTACTATTATGGCGCTGTGAAGATGAATCTACTCATCGTAGCACACAGTTGATGCAGTGTTCTAGCTTTCAATCGATTAAATCTTGTTGTTAGCGTCAATATATTAATAAATATATCTAAAATCTCAAACCTAAGAAGTTATCGTGCTTGCTTCGTACGAATACTACAAAAACAGAACCCCAAAAAATGTTTTCAAATGTTCCACAAGATATTATACATCAGGTATATCATCGGAGTTAACCTTTATAGATAGTTTATCACACTAAATGTGACTAAATAAAAGTAGCTTTTATAAATAATTTTTTGCATTAAATTTCAGATATTTTTAGTCAATTTATACGTAGAATCCGTTTAACATTATGACGTCACAAAATGACCACCCATCGTGGCGCGTTTGTCGTCCTGCGATTCTCCGTGAAATTTTGTCAATTTTAAATTATTTATAAATAATTTTAAAAAATTTTAAGAGATTTTCGAGTCACCATCGAGTATAATTTATGATTCAGTTTTAAAAAATAGATATTTTTTTCCAAAACCCAATTATGAGATCTAATAAGACCGATACAGCTGTTTCTTGTTCTTGGGTCTTCGAAGGAAGTTGAAATTTGAGCAATCTTCATAAATTGAATGTTTAAATAACCAGTTTTATAGTTTGTTATTGGAATTTTAAATTTACGTTTAAAATATATTTCTGGTCTCCATTGTTTTGTTTCCAAATATTAATCATCGTATAATAATGCAGCATATCCCAAATTTATTGTTTAATATTATTATTGGAATTAAAATAGAAAATAATAATTTATCCTCCAAGGTTGTTCAGTTTTTATTACTTTGGGTTAGTTATTTATATCTTGGAAGTAGTTGCACACATACTCAGGTAGTTTAATAGAGAGAAGTATAATGTTTTATTTAATTATTCTGTTATTTCCAATCGACAACTAGTGATGTAGTCAATATGCTTTCAAATCATCAAAGATTAATTTTATATTTGTCAGTAGTAAACAAGTTAGGTGTTATTGATTATTCTGCTACTCATAAAAAATGCCAATAAATTTCTCTCTGAATCTACTAACATAAATGAATTATTCGATTCAGTCTTATAATTTACATCATAATCTCATGTTTTATTCTGTTATATTAAATATTGCTTCCACATCACAACGTGATGGGAAGCATAGTAAAGGTCCAAAAATTTTCACATTTTTCTTTAGCTAAATCGGCCTCAAATGTCCTAAAACGTGCAGAAAAACTAATATGAGCAACAACAAAATTTCGGTCTTTCGGTCGGTCGGTCTCCTAATCTCCTAGGTATCCATAAGAGAACGGGTCATATTGTTTTTGAGTCAATTTGGTTTACTGGAAGAGGGTAAAATGGGGTGTCAAATAGCAAAAAAGGTAATATTCCGTTGAAAATCTAGTAATATGTCGTTTTAGGGCTTTTTTGGTACACAGATTACGATTTTTTAATCGATATAACATTTTAACACAAAGTGGTGGGGGTAAAAAAAAGGGGTTTTAAAAAATTGAAATACCGAGAGTAACTGTTGTAGAAGCAATGATTAAATTTGTAGCGGTTTTTTTTAAACGCTTTATAGTGGCTTCCCCTGTATGCTTACGTAATTTTTACCGACTTTTCAAGACGTCTAATTATTTTGAAAATTTGCACACGTGGTAAGACCCGATAACAATACAATAATTTCATCACTTCAATCTAATTTAATGACCAGGATAGGATAATCATGATGAAACAATGAGATTATTTTAGGTTTATTGTCATACATTTGATATACGAGAAATCAAGTGTCCTGATCATATCACTTTTCATTCTGTTTTGCGAGTGAAGAATAAGAAAATTAATTACAGTTCAAATAAAATACAATAAAGCTTTAATAGCAACCTAACTAAAAAGTAGAAAATACGATATTTTATTGTAAAAAAGGGTTGAGTGTTGGATATCAAATTTTATAAATTTTTCATTCATCTGTGGTATCTATTTATGAAATTAGAGTTATTATGAAAATACATATATCAAAAGGCACCATACGCTTCATTTACAGTAAAATAATTTTTTTCCTACTCTTTAGTGCGGTTTGCTATTGAAGCGTATTTTTTCTGTTTTTTAAACTATAATTTATTCTATAAAATTTTTACCACTGCTGGAGTCCTAATTAGTTCCTGATATTCATAGCAATAATAATTTTTTGGATTGATTGGGCCGATACTTGGTGTAAATTAATAAACATATTGAAACAATGGTTAAAAATAACAATTTACACATTTATTATAAAAAATAACGCATGACGCACGTTTCGGTGGAACTTCACCTTCTTCAGATGCTAATGGCAAACTAACTATGATTCTCTGTTATATCGAAAACAAGAAATGACAAATTATGTAGAAGGAGTAAATACAACAACAATAATAATTTCTCCGAAATTTCAGTAATTTGAATGTAAAGTACCTAAATCGACCTTGAAAAACTTCCCAATATTTCCTTGGTGCACTTTATTTCCATCAAAACATATTTTAAATAAACTAAAAAAAGTTGACACCAGAAAGTTGAATTCCAGGAATTCTGACAATTCCATGAGACTAAAATCTCGAGAACTTTGTTACTTCATGAATTTCCCGGTGGTTTCTAGTAACTGATCATCTCCTAGACGAGTTGAAATTATTTATGCGTATAGATATACAAAATTTTGATTAAATGAATATTTGAAACAAAAAATTAAAGTTTCTCAGTCTTGTTTTCTCGTCTCAGCTGGTTTTTTTTTGTACAACTTAAAGTGCTTTAGTTATAAATGATAATAAAATATCTGTAAGTGTTTTATCGTTCTCGTAATTCAACCACGAGGCTTCATGAACCTATGGTTCAAATAAAACACCCCTTGAAACAATTGAAGACGAACAATTTCTCTCACTCACAATCTCTCTTACTCTCTCAAAGATGACGCCACTTTATATGGGCATAACTCACATCACAAAGGAATTATTATTTTTTGGAAGTTAGGTCCTACCAAAATCACCTGCCTGTCAAGCCCACCAATTTTCGTTCATTTAAAGACCGCCTAATCTAACGATACCTGAAACTCTGATCAAAGTCTTCAGCGTGGTGCATTTTGTCTAAGTAGGGAAAAATGGAGCATAAAATGGACTCTTTGAATGGCTTGTTTCTCTTATAACTTGAAAACGGTGCGTTGCAGTGAAAAAGTTGTTCAGTACAAAATGGAAGCTTATTAAATTTTCTACAAATTTGGTTAGGTATATACATTTTTTCAAAAAACCGTTTTCGTGCTACTGGTTCCGGCAAGGTGGTAATTTCCAAGGAAAATTTAATTAGCTTTCATTGTGTACTGAAGAACTCTTTCACTGCAACGCACCGTTATTAGCGAAAAACTGAAAAATGGAACATTTAAAGCCGCCTCACGCGCCTAGCGGCACCGAGATTTGCAGGGACTTTATTTTGTCCCGTTCAGGGGACCCCCTCTACATATTCCTGAGAAAATTGGAACTAGTATTTTCAGTTCCTCTGATTTTCCCATTTTGAGTCGACTACATTGAGGAAATGTAAGCAGCTTTTTAAGAGCTCTTCTCTTCAAAATACTTCTATAATGATAATGTTCCTTGTACTCCTAAGTGGAGCATAGGGCTCACAGGAATTTTCGCCATCTGGTTCAACGTCTTCTATGTTTTTGTTTATCTTGAAAGGACTGATGTTTGTACTACCTATGGCATCAATTTAGTTTTGTCTGAGTTTATTTCTAGCCCCGTTCGTTTTGAAATATATGTAAGACATTTGCTGTATCTCCTTAAATGTACTAACTATCTCAATTACTTCTAAGGTAACGCATTATTCAAATTTCGGATATTATCTAATCTGAAGTGAACAGATGTTGCGATAAAGTGATTTTAGGATCAGTGTTTATCGGTGGTTTCAGTATTGCTTATCTTGTATGGGTGTTTTTTCGAATGAAGTGTGTTTTTTATTCTGCCAAACGTTATATACGTGTCGTGCTGATGAAATCCTCAGAAAATGATGGTTCAAGGTATGTAATTTCGGTAGCAATTGAATTTTCAATCAACGTATTGGGTCGGAACCATGATTACCTTTTATGGTTCCCAAGATTCTCACCAAAGATTAGTTTGAATCTATAGTAATACGTAACCAATTTACTGGGCCGATACTTGGTGAAAATCCATCACAATCATGTGAATAAAACTTCGGTTTTTGATTTTCACTTTTTTTAAACCAAGAGCATGAGAAACCGATGTTTTTTTTTAATCAATAGGCAGATTGCCTATATGGCTTTGACCTGTGTCATCAGCCAACAAATTGTTTTTTTTTTTGTTTTTAATTTTATTCTTCTTAGGTCTTATCGATATTAGAAAACACAAAGTGAACAACGATTCTTACAGTTTTAAACCTAAAGCAATAACAAAATCAAACAGGACTTCATAGTCATTCATGTTTTCAAGGAAACTAAGGGTGAAAGATTGATGAAATTTCAAAATTTTATTCAGATTTGAATAAAGGACTTTTCTATGGTGGTGATGATTACTGCATACTATCTACAAATGATCAAGTGTACCTATTTCGCCACAATCGCGTAAAGGAGATTCGTTAATACCTATTTTGTTCAAATAAGGACATACAGCGTGACCAGTCCTCATTCGAGTCATAATACTATTAACATTATAGTAATACGAGAAATCCGATCTCAAAAATTCTTCCAACAATATTCATAATGGACTTTAAGAGTAGACATAGGTTATATATTATGCCGTTAGAATAAGGGCTTTTCTTGGTGACTATTTTTGCAACTAAAGTAGACTAAAAACGAACCCTGCCTAAACGGTAAGAAATATTCGAATGCGTTCTACAGAAAAGTTTGATAAATTTAAAAGGGTCTATGAAAATTTCAGTGATAACATTATATCTATATGTTAAAGTTAATATACAAATTAATAAAATACTGGCTGCTCCCACGTGGAATTCAATTAGTGTATTAATCTTAACATATAGATTATATATATATATATATATATATATATATATATATATATATATATATATATATATATATATATATATATATATCGTAGCGAACTTTTTTGTAGACCTTTACGAGTTCTACAACTTTTCTATAAAAAGCATTTGAATATCTCTTAAGGCAGTTTTCGTGAAAAAAAGCAATCGCTCGACCATTTTTCGTCCATTTTAGTTGCAAAATCAGTTGCCACGAAAAGCCCTTCTTTTTAACGGGATAATATAAAGCTTATCCTCCAAGAAAGTGAATTCTAAATATTGGCGAAAGAGTTTTTTAAATCGAATGAGATAACATTGTTTGGACAAGTAGTTCACGATATAGGTAGCCACGCGACTGTGATCGGCGCAATACGCACCGCACGTGTCCAGAATTGTTCGAGCGTTGGTGTCAACAAGAGTTAAATTCCACGCGGGCACAGCTAGTATATAATAAAGAAATATTGAGTATCAACAGCAGAATGTTACGATTATTCTAGCTATCATGCATAATTTGCTGAGAATTGGCTAGCTATTGTGACGAAAATAAAAAGAAAACTAACGATACATTTATTAAATTTTTTTGAATAAATTGAATGGATGAATCATATAAATTCAGTTTTCAGATATATTGGCTCTTGCACCGTATATTCTTAACTACGTTTAATGATAAACCGAGTTTAATTTGACATTTTCGCTTATCAAATGTCAAATTAAACTCGGTTTATCATTAAACTTAGTTCAATAATATACGGTGCAAGAGCCTAATAATCTTCTGATTCTGTGTTTTGAAAACAAAAAGCATCATTTTTATTATTTTAGATCAAAATAATAAATTGAATATTCAATTTTGGAGTAGTAGAAGAGATAGTTTGAGATTTTGGTAAGCTCCTCTAATCAACTGGTTCAAGTATTCAAATACCTTATTGAATTAATAAACTGGCTTACATTGTATAGCATTAAAAAATAATACATTCCATATCCAATATAGATTATAGATATCTCTTTTGGGGATTAGCCATGTGGTATTTATCAAGTCTAGAGATACCTATCGTTTTTTCTCGTTATGATTTATGAACGGATTGTATAGGTTTTTTGTGATTGGTTTTAATTAGTTAAATTTCTATGTGTTGGGCTTTCCAGACAATTCTATTGGAAGGCTATTTGATAATGTTCATTTTTCTAATTACTTTCCTTGTGCAAATTTGTCTTCACATATCAAGTGCTAGGATATTTATTCGAAAAATCGAAAGAAATCACAGAAATCCCATAGGGTAGCTACATGACTTTCGACGCCAACGAAATTCTCATCCATCCTTAAAGCGGCGGCGAATGTTAGAAACATCAAGATTTTATTATTTTTTCTATTGCTAAAACAAAAGAAAAAATAGATAGATGTTTCGGCTTTATTGGAGCCTCTGCAGTATAGCCCATTTGATTTCGCAAAAGCATCTGATTGCGTTAGTCACCAAATTTTATTACGGAAACTGGAGTTTTATGGTATCCGAGGTATTCCACTACACTGGTTCGAGTCTTATCTTTAAACTAGAAAACAATTTGTAAGGACAAATAACTCCAATTCTGCTTGTAAATCTATCACTAGCGGTGTCCCCCAAGGTTCTGTCTTAGGTCCTGCCCTCTTCTTGTTATTTATAAATGATATTACGTATCTGAAGATCAGTGGAGAAATTACGCTTTTTGCGGATGATACGAGTATTACTTGGAGCAATCCTAATTCTGCGACGCTGCACTCTGAAATGACAATTGATCTTGGATTGATCAAGTCCTGGTCTGATGCAAACTTACTTTGCTTCAACGTAGACAAAAACGTGGCCTTGTTTTATAAAGATAACTCCCAGGATCTATTCCTGCAAAACCATGCCATTAAAGTATTCAATTCATTCAGATTTTTAGGCCTCTTTATCGACAATAATCTCAAATTTTCACAGCATGTGCATATCTTAGCTTAAAAATTATCATCGGCTTGTTTCGCCATTAAATCCATCTCAAGTGAATTAGATACGGCATCTACAAGAATTGCCTATTTTGCATTGTTCGAATCTCCGTTATGGTCTTCTCTTCTGGGGTTCATGTAATTCTTCACAACTTGTCACCATTCTCAAATTGCAGAAGAGTGCAATTCGTTACATGTTTGTACTGAAAAATAGGGCTCATTGCAAGCCTTACTTCAAGAAAAATGGAATTTTGGCACTTCCTTCTTTATATTTAATTGAATCTGTGTGCTTGATTCATAAGTATTTTCATGCCGTATCCTTGGAATCACAGCACGGGTATTCCACCAGATCTTCGGAACATGATATTCCTTCCTCTGAATTAACAAAAAAGTTCATCATTTACAATGCTAAGGAAAATTACAATCACCTTCCAGAGGAATTAAAATCTATAACTTCCAATTTTCGGAAACGAACTAAATCTTATTTTCTTGATAGACCTTATTACTCTATAAAGGACTGCAATTCTGAGCATTTATTGATCGATATGACCAAATTGAAAAACACAGGCATCAGCTTCGATTGAGGAGGATTTTACACTCTCGGTTCTATTGTAAAGTTTGTATATATTTTTTATGGAAATGTGGTGCGATTTTTATTTCTAGGTAATGCATTGTTTAGTTTGTATATTTTTTGATTGATGTGTGTTTATTTTTATGTTTTACGTAGTTTATTTCCTTTATTTTCGCTTTGTCAATAAAGTTTATAATTTTAAGACAGTACAGCATATTTTGATTTGATTTGATTAATTAATTAATTAATTTATTATTACAGATGATTATATTATAATTATATTTTACATTTTTGTATTTACATAGATCAGCTTTCGCATACAAGGCGTGGGACAAGTTCATTTAGTTTCTTATTTGATAATAATTCATCTTGCCTTATATTTGAAGGTTTAGTCCAATTGAAGACGAGAAGTTTCTTGGTAATAACAAATTTTTTGTTCCAAATACCAAATTTCTCATGAATAAGAATAATCAGCAAATGTTATTCGAAGGTATTTATATTAATCATATAAAAATAAACACTGGGTTTGAACGGGTGATGTTTTCGTGATACTATAGCACATAAAACGATAATCATTGTGCAAACTTGATCTTATCTATATTGATGATTAAGAGAAATGTATGTAATCGTTGATGTAGATGTAAAAGTTGGTCTCCGAAACTACTGATCCCATTCAGCAAAAATTCTTTCACTAGTATTTAGAATAGACTTTTAGGGTGGACATAGGTTATATAATATACTAGCTGACCCTGTAAACGTTGTTATTACTTTCTACGAGGCGTCTTTTTTAAGTAAGTACGTTTTGCCGCACTGCGGTCGGCGTAATGCGCATGCGTACGGGGTACCTACATCTCTTGCCTACGCACTGACGTTATTGCAGTATTATTCTTCTTTGTTTACGTTGTGTACCGAGTATTTTAAATGCCTCCGAAAATCGTGAGTCCCGCCGACTGTGAAGTACGGGCTGTAATAAGATTTTTAGTGCTAAAGGCCTAAACTTGATCGATATTCATCGTGAGATCTGTGCAGTTTACGGACAAAACATTATGAGTCATTGAATGGTAAGAAAGTGGGTGAGAGCATCTAAAGATGGCCGCACAAATGTGGATGATGAACAACGGAGTGGGCGTCCTTCCCTTAGGTCGTTAATGAAAGTTTGGTGCAGGAAGTGGACATTAAGATGAGAGAAAACAGACGCTTTACGATTTCCTCCTTATGTGATGACTTTCCTAATGTTTTTTGTAGTGTTTTGTATTGCATTGAGACCGAGCACTTGAATTACCGAAAATTGTGCTCACGTTGGGTCAGGCGGCAGACTTCTATGGAGAGGGTATTCAAAAACTGGTACAACGTTATGACAAGTGCCTCAATATCGCAAGAAATTATGTAGAAAAGTAGATTAAGGTACAGGCTTTCATGTAAAAATAAAATTATTGCGATATCTTTGCACGTCTTTTTTTAATTCCAAAACGGTACCTACTTACTTAAAAAACATGCCTCGTATCTATAGTGCCTCAAAATGGAGTTATTCTTTCTCGTAAAAGTTTTTTCTAACACAAGCGCATCAACAGTTTCAACAGCTTTCAATAAAATATCTTGGGGGAGATTTTCCTTCTACTTCGGAAATTTTTATGTTTGAATCGCAAGATTATTTTTATGTACTGTCTCATTGACGCAATTAACAACTTACAATTATAGTTACCGTCATTAGGGGGCATCCATTAATTGAGGTGTTTGGGGGAGGGGTCGAGGAAAATCTCACGTAGGGGAGGGGATGGTCTTATCAAATTTCACGTAATTTTTTTTCGCAAGAAAGTATGAAATTTCGAGAAAACTGGCTAAACTTAAGTCAAAAATGTTTCTCCAATTTGAATAAAATATAGCTAAATTATTCATCGCGGTTTAATTATGCACTGATGGAAGAATTTATTAACTATAAATAAATTTGGTTGGAAACAATTTATTAATTTATTAAATATGAAAAAGTATTTTTCTAATATTATTCCTTAACTATTGATAAATATTTATTGAAAGTAAATACTTTTTTTGGAGTAAATATTTCCTCTTCATATACGGTACGATGTAAATATTATTCATAAAAAAACGAAGGACACCCTACTGCGTAGCACTAGGAATGATAAAACCCCTCGACGTCAATATTTTTTGAATGTATTATAGATATAAATTAAATAACAATGAAAGTCGATTTTACGAATTAAATGAAGGAAAATGGCAATAAATGCATTAATAAGTCCATATTACAAATAAAATCCGTGAAAATTTAGCAAAAAAATTCATTGTTTGACTGTCGAATTTGAATATCCTATCCTGGCTCATTTTGCTGCAAATTATGAATCAAATTGATAAGATATCTCTATGGATGGGAAGCAGACACAGACGCAGAATCAAGCTTAAGCTATCAACGTCGCTTGGTTACCGTGGCACACAGAGCACTTCGACGCATGTTTTGTAGGACTTCGTTCATATCGACCTTGGCGCATGCGCATGTCGTAATGCCTATCTAAAAAACGCTATAATTTTTTATTCTTCGTTGGGAAAAAATTGGGAACAAAACTTCTCTGATGAAATCATATGTATTTTATCGATATCCGTTGGAATTTTTAAAATCGGACCAGATCCCAACTTTTTTTAGTGAGAATTTAGCTTCACCTCGGGGTATAAACGCTATATTTTTTTATTCTTCGTTGGTAAAAATTGGGAATTCAAATTCCCTAATGAAATCATATGTGTTTTATCGATATCCGTTGGAATTTTTAAAATCGGGCCAGTTACCAACTTTTTGTCGTGAGACTATAACCCCTTTAGCTTCGCCTCGGGGTAAAAATAATGCCATAACCTCTTATAGTAAACATACGATGCACTAATAATTTTCACTGAAAAAAAACTGTGACTTATTACAGCCATTGTTTTATTATTAACTTGAATTTCTTCACATTTTTATAAAATATTACTGATTTACTTGAACTAATAGAATTAGCACAGATTAACTCATTCATGTAGCAAATATGCATTTTTAAAACTTTCACGTGAGATTCGGGGAGGGGGTGAGGGGGGTCTAGCAAGAACTCACGACATCTCACCAAGGTGGGAGGGGGAGTCGAAAAATCGCCAGAATTAACTCATGTAAATAATTTGTTTTGAATTAAATTTTTATCAAATAAAAAATATTTCAACAAATATTTAGTGTATTAGTATTAGTTAACCGTTGAAGGCATCATGGATATTATAAGGATAACGGTTTCGGTCAACGTATACACCATCGATCCCAAGCGTTATTATGAACATAATACCCTTGATGCCTTCATAACTGAAATATCCGATTATTTTTTCACATTTAAAAATCGAAGTTTTGAAATAATCCAATAAATAATTTCGTTTATTAATCATGATTGTATGATGTATAAGTGATCAATTGAATAATAAACAACAGAACTACCAATCATATTTCGGAATGAAAAGTTTTTTTCTGTTGGTTACTAATGATAACCCTGGTATTGTTTTCATAATACAAGGGTAGTCCCAGAAGTATCCGAACTAACGTATAGATGACGGTTGTTTGAAAATAATTAACAAAAGGTTAGTACCTACCTTATAAATCTTTAATAGGAAGTTGATACATGGTAGTATTCCATATCCAATAATGGTGATCCCTCTCAGTAAATTTTTAAGCATGATCAAAATCGCTCAACGTTATTTGATATAATAGATACATTAATGTGAAAGCTCACATACCAACAAATTTCAAAATCAACTTAGGTTCTGCTCCGACGGAGTCAACTCCTTAATTTTCGAGAATAAAATATCGGTGGTAAATGAGAAAACTATGTCTTTAGTGATACTGAACATAAGATCTGACCACGTGAAATTTGCCATCGTTAGCCTACAAAAATCTTGTGTTAAATTGAGAGAATGAAATAAGCAAATAAACTAAAGATATTTCAAATTAAGAAATGTGAGATGATTATTTCAATATTGAAAGATAAATAATTTCATATAGATAAATGAAAAAATATGAAATGGCGGAAAAATGAAATAAGGAATCAATTCAGATTTTGAAGATAATGCATTTTTACAAAATAATTATATTTCTTCTCATAACTTACCGTCTATCAGACGCCACAGATACTTAATAACTTTACTATGTTGAATAGACGTTCAATATATATTGAATATAATTCTAATAATTGTTTCTTCTGCAATAGTTATTTGGCTAAAAAAACCGATATTACGTGTTTCACGTGGAAATCCAACGCTATTTCCATACTCTCTTGTACGCAGGTCATTCATTCTGGCGTTTTATAGCGAGGAATCACGGTATTTGAATGCATAGTTCGGTAGTAGCGGTTAAGTGGAGAATTTACACGTTATATATATATATATATATATATATATATATATATATATATATATATATATATATATATATAAATATATATATATATACATATATTTATATATTTATATATATATATTTATATATATATATATATATATATATATAATATATATATATATATATATATATATAATATATATATATATATATATATATATATATATATATATATATATATATATATATATATATAAATATATCTCAACAACCTCTTGGGTTAGAATATTTTTCAACACAACGCTTATGTTCTTTGATTCTGTTTCCGAAGTTTGTATTTTTCATTTATTATTCTTTATATATTGTGCTAAAAAGTTCATCGAACGCTATGCGATATTGATACTATAATGTGAAAAATTTTAGTTAGGTTTCACTCCGGTTACTGATATGAAATAAAATATATTTATCACATAGGGTGAACAAGGAAAATTTTTCAATAATTTAAATATTATCAAATAATCTTTCAATTGATTATGGTCAACTAGTATATTTTTCATGAACTGATTGTTGAATATTACGATTATGGCAACAAGTATTTATGAAGCGCGCTCTCGTGAGTATTTCCAGAGTTTTTGAAATACTGAGTTAGTGTGCTCTGGAATTCGATATGCCACTGTTGCAGAGTAGACATCTTTATATTTTGAAGTATTTTGGATTGATTGGGCCGATAGATGGTGTAGATTAATAAACATATTAAAATAATGGTTAATAATAACAATTTACACAACTATTAAATGAAATAACGCATGACGCACTGAGTTAGTTTGCCTTTAGCATCTGAAGAAGGTGAAATTCCATCGAAACATGCGTCATGCGTTATTTTATTTAATAATTTTGTGAATTGTTATTATTTACCATTGTTTTAGTCATGAAGTATTTGACTTCGCGACGTAATTCTGCATTTTCGGTCTTCTTCCGGTGTCGTACCCGATTTCAGTCGTAGGCGACCTCTCTACAACTATTCGTGTTGTGCGTGATACAGTAATACACGAATGAAAGGGACTTACAGTTTTAAGACGGTTCCGAACGTCTTTATAGAGAGGCTTCACTAGGTAAAATACTTCTCGGTGGTTTGTCATTGCCTTCCGAGAGGTGGCTTGGCATTAATTCATTGGTTCGGCCGGGATTCGATCCACCGAACTTCTGTTCAGTAGTCGAAGGTACTGACCACTGAGCTACGGAGCCTGTTTTCGGTCTAAACAGTGAAATTTTGGTTCCTAATATATATGGCAGACGGAGCTATGGGTTGTTATCCATATATAGTAGTTTAGCCCTGATTTGTATTGGGAAACCATAAAAAATATGTCAATTCAGTCTGGATCAAGTAAGCTTCACTGAAGAGAATCAATAAGATCGAAACCGCTGTATGCAGATTTTGAGTCGGGTTGACGTGACATTTTCTATAATTCACCGTTGCATTGTGAATGCCGATTTTGAGTCGAATAATACACATAACCAGCTGTTTTGGAAGATTGTTTCATAATTTTTAAATTATTGA
This sequence comes from Cynegetis impunctata, assembly GCA_030704885.1. Classification (NCBI taxonomy): domain Eukaryota; kingdom Metazoa; phylum Arthropoda; class Insecta; order Coleoptera; family Coccinellidae; genus Cynegetis; species Cynegetis impunctata. Next base: position 653,583 of record JARQZK010000756.1, read on the forward strand.
AGAATTTTTCTTTTTCACTTTATGTGATATATAAAATCAACTTTGGTTAATTAACAAAAGGTTAGTACCTACCTTATAAATCTTTAATAGGAAGTTGATACATGGTAGTATTCCATATCCAATAATGGTGATCCCTCTCAGTAAATTTTTAAGCATGATCAAAATCGCTCAACGTTATTTGATATAATAGATACATTAATGTGAAAGCTCACATACCAACAAATTTCAAAATCAACTTAGGTTCTGCTCCGACGGAGTCAACTCCTTAATTTTCGAGAATAAAATATCGGTGGTAAATGAGAAAACTATGTCTTTAGTGATAAAAAAAATCACAAAATATTATCGGATGACCGTCGTCTGAAAGAGCGTCTGACAGAAATGTACATTATGCATTGATACAAAAATACCGAAGAATCTTTGGTGATGTTTCCAAGGGTTTAATGATGAAATTATCATCCATTCGAAACCATGGATGACATATGGCACACCACTTCTAATTGACATGAAGGAAGAGTTAAAATGGTGGACTGTGAGGGAAAAATCTGCTCCGAAGAACGTGGAGATAGTTACATCTGCAGCCAAGGTCATGGCGTCAGTTTCGGAATGAGCGTGTGATAAGGCCCCTACACACGGGCGTCGAAGTCTTGATACATCAACGTGCATCCAAGAACGTGCAACCAATAACGTTAATTGCGGGCTACACACGGACGTCGATGAATTAATACAACGACGTCCATTCAAAAACGTGATTGCATACACACGTACGTACAAAACTGCAGTTTTGTCTTGATACATCAACGTGCACCCAAGAATGTACAATCAATAACGTTAAATCGCATCCATACGTTCACAGTACAGGTGTTCGTTGGAATGCGCATCCAAAAATTCAAGCGATTCAGAAAACATCAACGCAGAGCTCATCCGAAGGTTGCATTCAAAAACGTAGGTATTTTTGCATCCACATTAACGTTATTGGTTGGACGTTCTTGGATGCACGTTGATGTGTTAAGACATCAACGTCCGTGTGTAGGGGCCTATTGTGGATGCAAAAAACACACGTTTTTGAATGCACAGCCAGGATTGAATTTTTGGGTGCGCATTCCAACGAACAGGAGTCAACGTGTGGAGGCGATTTACCGTGGTGTGTGCGTTTTTGAAGCAGTAGCGGCTGTTAAGTTTTTTCAAATAATTGATTACTGCAGTAGGTATTTAAAATAATAAGTTAAATTCATATTACTCAATGTATTTCACATTGTTCGGGTTTTAAAACCAATATTAACATTTTTATATTATTCACTAAAAATGTTTGCAGATAGTTTCATTAGTATGTCTGACTGCAGAACAATGTCCCGGGAATTTCTACGGGAATTTTTTGAGTTGTACAGGGTCCTAACCTACTTGTAGCAGACAATATCAAAACACTATTTAGAGCTAAATAAAAAATGAACCATACGAAATATTGATAAAGAAGCTGCAAATAATTCAACCAAATGTTGCTACAAATAGTACAGTTGTTTCTAAAATCAATAGTCTTCGAGGTGGGTTTCGGAAAGAAAATAAAAAAGTTTTGATCTCGTAGAGAAGTGATACGGTGATGGATTCGGAGATATTATAGTAAAAAATTTTAAATCTTGGTTATTCCAAGAGCAATGCAGTTATTGGCGATGTGTCTTGACGTTTTATTAATGGAGTAACCATTACAAAGAGATACGAATAGGTTTTTTTTTAGAAGCCAACCTTTAGACCCAGATTCGGCGAAGATTTTTATTTTCCTTTTTCTTGCACAAGTGCATAAGTACCTGCCACTGCCATCTTGCTAAACAGTTTGGTAGACTGGACAAAACTATGGTTTTGTACGCACTTGTGTACGCAATCCGCTTGCACGTTTTTGGATGCACGTCGATGTATCAAGGATATCGACGTCCGTATGTAGCCCGCCATGAATTCTATTGATTATCTTCCAACAGAAAAACAAACGAGTGTGAGTATCATACGTGTGAATAAATTTTAAAAAATCTCCAATTTTATAATGTGAGGCCGGTTACTTCTGGAACTCCCCTCGTAGGACAAAATACTTTCGTTTTATCGAGTGGGTTCTTAATCAATTCAGATAAAACATATCAATTCAACGACCTAACGTTCCTCGTTGGCCTCTCTTCAGTGATTTTGACAATGTGATGGTATAATTCCGATGAATTATATCGAAATATAAACACCTGTCTTATACATATGTTGTTTGAGTTGATTGTTTTATCACAGTGAGTCATGCCCTAGAAGACAAATGAATTGGCTGTCAATTGTATTTGAGCATTTATTGAAATGATATGGTTACGTTTTTAATTCGAGCTGGTTAAGAAAACGCACGTCGCAGTGGATTTAACTCTGTAGTTCGTTTTTTTTTTGTTATCGTTTTATGGAAGAGATGAACGGAAGCAGTGATTATGAAATGTTTATCGATGAGATATCAGTTGATGAGGAAGGAATGTAAGACGAAATAATTTTTTTCAATTGAATTTTTCAGCTATGTTATGAAGCTAGTCTGTCTGTTAAATATGAATAAATTGTATCAATGTATAAAATATCTTAATATTGAGTGATTATCGGATCAAATTAAACTAATTCAAATTTTTGCATATATGTAATTTAGAACAGTTAGTTAGACAAGTTCTATGGCGTTGAATGCCAAACCATTATCTTCAGTTATTCAACAAATTATTTACGTATTCGAAATAATTACCCTTAAAAAGTTCGATCAGGAGCTGTTTTTCGAACAGACAACAATAGTTTACTATGCTGACAGTTCTCAGTTTGAGTGAGGTTAGGTTTGGTACTACTATATTACCCCATTATAGCAAGAACGCTTCATTAGTAAAACTAAGGGATAGATGTCTTAATACTCATGCTAAGACATGAGTACGCTCACACAAAGAATCGTTATTTGTAATCAATGTAATGAAACGTTATACTGAAAATGTTATTCACTTTTTCTTTCCATCGTCAACTGTTTCTAAATCGGTTATCACACTGCAATACAAAGTCTTAAAATAATCGACATTAATATTATTTTTAGCAGGTTATCACTGCTCATTAAAATGGGTGCGATTAGTACCAAGATAGTTTTTCGTTTCATGACTTTTTATGATGCTTGGCACCAAAAACTCAATTTCATATATCTCTCGCTCTCTATGTATATATATATATATATATATATACAGGGTGTCCCATAAATCAACGTCAAGCCGAAAACTGGCAATAGGCCAGGTCGTGACAGTTACTAGAAAAATATTTAAAAAATCTTGGTCATGTACTTTTCAAATTTTATGGATTCAAAAATAAATCTCAAAAAGAGACACCTTGTGATGATCTTTCAAGTCCTGTGACTACAAATATTAACTTTTCGTCAGTTTGTTTCCTGTGACGTTACCATGAATAACCCTTCTGTAAATTACAGTTAAAAGTTGAAACATAACTATCTCAGTTTTAAACAAAATGTTAGATTTTTGCCCAACATTGAATTCAAAATTATTACATCACCCAACTTTAACCGCGTGTAGTGTAAAAAAAATGTACTACACTATTTTGGCAAGTAACTTTAAAAGATGGCGCGTTTAGTCTGGATTCCAAAATGGTATGCCACTTACTAATTGCTACTTCTTAATTGAGAAAAAAAAGCCAGATTTAATACAATTTCGATTGAGACGAAGAGTGACGTTATTTGACTAGTGCGAGCGAGACAGATGGTGACGCTATTTTTTTAAGTGTGAGCGAGATAGATAGTGACGCTACTTTTATCTAAGAGCGAGACGGATTGGCCCATCATTTCGTCTGACAGATGGAGACGCCACTCTGGCGAAACAGGGATGCGTTAGGTAAATTGTGCAATACTTCAGTATTTGTATTGACTTCGTACTTACAACTGTGGCTTTGTTTATTGGACTTGATTTGCATTGTGCTTTGAATTTATCTGCACTGTTTCTGACGACCCCGGACTAGTTTTAATCGTAATCCCGTATTTTGTGTAGTCTGTTATCATGCCATCTCGATACACCGCACAGGAATACGCCAACATGCATCTCATTTATGGACAATGCAACGCCAATGCTGCAGCAAGAATGTATCGTGAGAGATGCCCAAATGCTGAGCGTTATCCCGATCATCGAGTATTTATTAATGTGCATCGGTCATTATCAGAGAGTCGATTCCCTAGTCAAATGGTTAGCGAAGGAAGACCCGTAATGCCCTATGAGGCCGAAGTCCCACAAGCAGTTGAAGAAGACCCAAGTATCTCAGTACATGGAATTCAATAGAGCATAGGAGCCCCCAAAAGTACTGCATAGCCTATTTTAAAAAAAACACGAGTTTCACCCATACTATATAGGTACGACGAGTACAAAGTCTGCTACCTATAGACAGTGCAATTTTGTCAAACGATGTTGCAGAAGCACCGAGAGGAGTGGCCTGCACGTTCACCCGATTTAAACCCCATAGATTTCTTTTACTGGGGTACGATGTAGGATATCGTGTACTCTGAACTAATTCAAAATTAAGACGAGCTGCGCCAATGAATTGCAGAAGCCGCTGAATACATCAACTTGAGAAGATACGCCCGTCTTATTACGCGATAATTTTTAAAGAAATGTAGAGCTTGCATTGCAGCTGAAGGTAAACAGTTCCAAAATTTAATATAAACTTGGTAAATCTGATTTAATAAAAATTATAACTAAAGAAATTCAACAACTGAATTTTATTTCAAAGGCACCTAAAACTAAATAATAACTTTTTTTCCTCAGCTAAGAAGTATCAATTAGTGAGAGGCATACCATTTTGGAATCCAGACTTAACGCGCCATCTTTTAAAGTTACTTGCCAAAATAGTGTAGTACATTTTTTTTACACTACACGCGGTTAAAATTTGGTGATGTAATAATTTTGAATTCAATGTTGGGCAAAAATCCAACATTTTGTTTAAAACTGAGGTAGTTATGTTTCAACTTTTAACTGTAATTTACAGAAGGGTTATTCATGGTAACGTCACAGAAAACAAACTGACGAAAAGTTAATATTTGTAGTCACAGGACTTGAAAGATCATCACAAGGTGTCACTTTTTGAGATTTATTTTTGAATCCATAAAATTTGAAAAGTACATGACCAAGATTTTTTAAAATATTTTTCTAGTAACTGTCACGACCTGGCCTATTTTTCGGCTTGACGTTGATTTATGGGACACCCTGTATATATATGTTCGTATGTATTTTAGCATTGTTTCCACGATAACGGGCGCAATGTTGAGGCAATAGGGTTGAAAGTTAGTAGATAGGTAGTTTCGTATGATATCTTGATCTCTTCCCTGGGGGGAATATAAATCTTGTTTACATGATAAGTGTCGCAATTTTGAAGCAATACGGTTGAAAGTTTGTAAATAGGTAGTTCCGCATGATATCTTGGATGGGATTCATTTTAATATGGATTGGTTGGAGGTTGACCTCCTTGAGGTGGAAATAAATCTTGATTACATGACGGAAGGCGCAGTTTTGTAGCAATAGGGTTGAGAGTTTGTGAGTAGGTAGTTTTGTATGATTTCTTGGATGCGATTGGTTTTGGTTCGAATTGGTTATTTCCTCCCTCTGGGGAGGAAATAAATCTTGTTTACACGACAGAAGGAGCAATTTTGTAGCAACACAAACTACAAAACTATCTATAGTTTTGTATGATACCTTGCATGGGATTGGTTTTGATTCGAAATAGTTGGGGGGAAAGAAATAAATTTTGTTTACATGATAAAGATCGCAATTCTGAAGTAATAGGGTTAAAAATTTGTAGGTAGGTATTTTCGAAAGATATTTTGGATGGGATTGGTTTTGTTCGAATTGGTTGGGAGGTTGACCCCCTGGGGGAAGAAATAAATCTTGTTTACATGATAAAGGGCGTAATTTTGGAGCAATAGGATTGAAAGTTTGTGGGTAGGTAGTTTCGTGTGATATATTGAATGGAATAGGTTTTAATTCGAATTGGTTGGAATATATATATATATATATATATATATATATATATATATATATATATATATATATATATATATATATATATATATATATATTTATTTATTCAGGGTGTTGCTAGGAAAGATAGAACACTGCAAAATAAGTTGAGTTTGCTCAGTAAAAATATTTCGTAACGGCATGCGTTTTCAAGATACAGGGTATTAAAAAAATAATTTTACACACTGCGGCAACATTGACATGAACTTTTGTACGAATTTGTTTTGGCCCCCCCCCACCCCCCCCCCCCCCCACCCCCCCCCCCCCCCACCCCCCCCCCCCCCCACCCCCCCCCCCCCCCACCCCCCCCCCCCCCCACCCCCCCCCCAAGACACACATACACTCAAATACATATATAAATATATGTGTATATATATATATATATATATATATACATATATGTATATATATATATATATATATATATCCTGTTGAATATAAATGGGGTAGTTCAGCCTTCAGTTATATGAATGCTCGAGCTATAGTCAACGTTTATTGACTCGTTCAGTAATTATCTGTGAGAATAGAAAGGACTCAAAATGGACATAGTTTTGTTAGAATTAATTTTTATAAAACCTATGTATGTGTCTATGTGGAGTTATTTTTAATCTCACATATAATCCCTGAAGAAGTCAATGAACGTTGACGGAAGCTCGGACATTGTCTGAAGAGTATTCTTTTATATAACTGAAAGTTAATATTCATAAGGATACATTATAGCAGCTGTGAAATAAATTGACTATATATATATATATATATATATATATATATATATATATATATATATATATATATATATATATATATAAGGTAAGGTGTGGCAAGTGCGTAGTAGCCCTCTTCTGTCCTGTTATGCTTGAGTCAGAGAGCTACCATCTGTGGGTTCTGCTGCGAACTTTAGAACCATAAAAACTTTGCCAGTAGAGGCGCTCCAGGGCAGTGCGCTTCAGTATTGGCGCGGTTTCAAAGTGACCATGTGGTTTAGTCTCGTGTGTCAAGTTGGAAGGAGTCTAGGTCATCTCAGTTGATCCACCACATTTTACAATTTTTTGCATATTTCTCATACTAAGTACATACTTTTAATATTGTAGTTCTAGAATAAAACTTGAATTTAATTATATTTGTTCATTTCACCTGAGTTAGGCTGTACTCTGCACTTACCTCAAAAAATTGAGGTGTCGGGGCAAGTGCGCTAGTCAACAGTGGGACAAGTGCAGGATGCTACGCACTTGCCCCCTCACGATTTTTATTTAAGAAAAATGGAAGAAGAAGAAAGAGCAGAGAGAAGATGCTAAGACTTTAAAAAAGTTAATGACATGCCTGTTGGTGACTGGGTCATCGTTCAATTTTTGGGCAAGAAAGCGATCAATGAATTTGATAAAGATGAGCCGATGATATCACCAAAAGTTGGTAGGCGAGGGAAAGCTATTTTTAATATTGATTTATCTAGTAACAACATTCAGTGATGAATATTGTTTTACTTATTTCCTAGTTACGTAAAAGTACCAAAAAATTTTTTTTTATTGTTGTATTGTAGAATTTTGAATTTTTTACATAATTCTGATACCCCTCTGTGAGGAAATGTCTTGCGATTTTGTTGAATTTTTATAGTATAATGTTTGAGTTGTTCAATGGAAATGAATATATAACGTTGATCACATTTTTAAATTGATTTTTTTCTAACCACCCAGTAAATTTATGTTCGACAAGCTGTCAAACTCTGTATCTCAGAGAGTTATGCTCCGATTTGCAAAAATTCAAAAACCATTCAAACATCAGGAATCGAACTATCTGGCACTTGCCCCGTCGTGCACTAATTAGTCTTTGTAACGTTTCGAAGACTGGGTTATGCACTTGCCCCATTTTATGGGGCAAGTGCATACTTGGGACTTTTGATATATACCCATACTAGGGACCTTTTTTTTCTTTTCGTTTATGAAACATGTAAATTTCGATTTTTCGCGGAATCCTATGACACAGAACAATACAGAAGTGGTAGAAGTTTCTTTTGCAAAACTAATAATCTCTCTAGCATAAAAAGCAGATTTTATGTAGCTGTTTAAAGGTGAACTCGACAAAATGTATACCGCACTTGCCCCACCTTACCTTATATATCTATATCTATATATATATATATATATATATATATATATATATATATATATATATATATATATATATATATATATATATATATATATATATATATATATATATATATATATATATATATATATATATATATATATATATTTATTTGAATTGTTGTTGTCTGTGAACTATTTTTAACTTTTTGATAATTATTAGCAATAACAGGCTTGGTGAATCTCAAACAACCCCATTTTATTAAAAAGTTGACATTATTATATATATATATATATAGATATATATATATATATATATAGGGTGGTCCATCCATAACTTTCCACCCCGAATTTTGAGCTTTGGGATGGAATAACGAAAAAACGCTCGGACAGGTCAAATTTTGTTGCAAAGGGGACACATAAGGGTGTTCAAATGAGTTTGATATCACTACCCCTCCAGCCGCAACCCCTAACAGCTCACATTTTTGAATAGGGAAAAGGGGTCGAGCAGCACCTTGTTGGAAAGGCTATTCAATTTCCTGCATGAGTGTATATTTTTTTCATCGCTTTATTATTATACAGAGTTACTCAGTATTGCATCAATAACTTCCACACGCCGAATTTGGATCTTTGAGATGGAAAAAACGCTCGGACGGGTCAAAAAATGAATTCGATATCACTACCCCTCTAGCCGCTACCCTAACAGCAATTATTTCAATTTAAACGAAAGCGCACGATTTACTTTGTAAATATTATTGTTTTCACGTTTTCAGTTATTGTCTCGGTTTCAGCATTTTCAACATGTGTTTGGCATTCGCGTAATGATCGAGAAATTGCAAAAAAAAGGCGGCGATAACAGATTTCGTTGATATTGAGATTTTTTTTTTAACTCGAGGGACCTACAGTTTAACGCCGGTTCCGAACGGCCAATGGGCTTGTGAACGATGCACATTACCCAACAATTTCTCTTAAATCTATAACCACTAAATTCTGGACATACACAACACCCAAGAGCAAGGTGGGACTCGAACCCACAATCCTCGGTTTACAAACGGTATAAGGCGGTTCACCTTACCGCTGGTCTACCGAGGCCCTAGGAGAAGCTGTTTGAAAATGAGAATTCATTTAGTTATTTCAGACTTTAAAAAAAATGAGAGCTGTTAGGTGTTGCGGCTAGAGGGGTAGTGATATCAAACTCATTTGAACACCCTTATTTGTTCCCCTTTCAACAAAATTTGACCCGTCCTAGCGTTTTTTTCATCTCAAAGATCCAAATTCGGCGTGTGAAAGTTATTGATGCAATACTGAGTCACTCTGTATAATAATTAATGAGCGATGAAAAAAAAATACACTCATGCAGGAAATTGAATTTCCTTTCCAACAAGGTGCTGCTCGACCCCTTTTTCCTATTCAAAAATGAGAGCTGTTAGGAGTTGCGGCTAGAGGGGTTGTGATATCAAACTCATTTGAACACCCTTATTTGTCCCCCTTTCAACAAAATTTGATCTGTCCGAGCGTTTTTTCGTTATTCCATTCTAAAGCTCAAAATTCGGGGTGGAAAGTTATGTATGGCCCACCCTGTATATATATATATATATATATATAAATCAATATATATATATATATATATATATATATATATATATATATATATATATATATATATATATATATAAATTATATATATATATATATATATATATATATATATATATATATATATATATATATATATATAAAATATATATATATATATATATATATAATATATATATATATATATATATATATAATATATATATATATATATATATATATATATATATATATATATATATATATATATATATATATATATATACACTAACCGACTTTAAATTCGATCCATCCAAAATATAGATCCAATTTAAAGTATGATAACTTTTTTCTGGTATTCCGATTTGAATGATTTATTTTTTAAATTGTAGATAAATGCATCAGTTTTAATTGACTTCTGTCAATTTTCCGAAAAAAATTATACGTATTGATATATACAGGAAAATAAAGATGTATGTTTTTTTACTTAGGTTTGTAACACCCTGTAGAAGAATTTTGCAATTTTATCTCTACTGGAAACGCTTTTTTGTGGAGTCTGATTTATTTTTAACATTTTCCTTTTTTATTCGTCCCGATATCTTTCACGGTTCAAGAGATATAAATATTTGTAAAGAACACTACACATTTTCCAAAGTCTTTAGTTTCAATTTAAAACTTAGGGTGCCCGCAACTGGCCCAGAATTGACTAGAAATCATAGGACGGGACGTCTTCGATTTGCTCGGCAACATCGGGATTGGGGCTTCGAGGAATGGAGTAACATTTTATTTTCCGAAGAGTCAAGGTTTTGCCTAAGACCTCCAGATGGTCGTAGATCAGGTGAGCGCTTCGAACAAAACCATTTCTCTACAAGGATCAATTTTGGAGGCGGTTCTGTAATGGTATGGGGTGGCATAAATATGGAAGCTCGAACTGAGTTAGTAATGATTGATGGAGGAACCATAATGGCTGATCGATATATTCGGGATATTTTAGCACCACACGTCATTCCTTTTGCACCTTTTATTGGAAACAACTTCATGCTGATGCAAGATAATGCTCGTCCTCACACTGCAAGAGTTGTTACTCAATACTTAAACGACGTAGAAGTACTCAAAATGGACTGGCCACCATGTAGCCCAGACCTTAATCCCATAGAGCATGTCTGGGACATGATTAGTAGAAAGATTCGAAGCAGAGTTCCGGCTCCGAGTAACCTAGAACAATTAAAAGAAGCACTAACTGAAGAATGGGATCAAATCGATCAAAATCAGATACGACACCTCATTCAAGGAATATCAAGGCGCATGGAGGCAGTTATTCGAGCTCGTGGGAGTAATACCAGCTATTGATGTTTTTATTCCTTAATATTGTTTTGTTCTTTACCTATGCTGTATTTTTCTAAAAATTAATAAAATGTTAACAAAATGTGTAGTGTTTTTTACAAAAATTCATATCTCTCGAACCGTGAGAGATATCGGGACGAATAAAAAAGAAAAATGTCAGACTCCGCAAAGAAGCTTCTTCAGTAGAGATAAAATTGCAAAATTCCTCTACAGGGTGTTACAAACTTTAAAGTAAAAAAACATACATCTTTATTTTCCTGTATATATCAATACGTATACACTTTTTCGGAAAATTAAAAAAAGTCGATGAGAACTGATACATTTATCTACAATTTAAAAAATTAATCATTCAAATCGGAATACCAGAAAAAAAGTTATCATACTTTAAATTCGATCTATATTTTGAATGGATCGAATTTAAAGTCGGTGAGTGTGTATATATATATATATATATATATATATATATATATATATATATATATATATATATATTCGGTACGTGAGGATATTTTCTGGGCAGAACATCACCACTATATCAGAATATTTTTCATCATGATTGTAACAAATAATCTTTTTTTTCAGATTATTCCTGTGCCTATATCGGTGATATTTTACTTCAAGGTCATTTGTATATAACTAAAAATCATTTCGCATTTTACTCCAATGTCTTTGGATACGTCACGAAGGTGAGTCAATAATTTCATCAGTCCTGTTTCAAAACTTGTACCACATATAGTTTTGGGATATTGTTGAGGTCATTTGCTACCTTTCCATCCTTGGACCCTGGGCAACAACACCGAGATATATTCTCGGTGTTGTTGCCCTGGGTCCTGAGAGTCACGGTTGAGCAGATATGTTTTTAAAAATTTTTTTTCCAAACTACCCAAAATCCCGGGTTGAAATCCTCCTAAGTTTTTCAATAATGCTTTCAAAAGCACTATTTTTTTAATATACTGTAATGTATGCTTGTTCAAATAATTAATAGTTTTCATGTCAATTGACAGTACGAAGGGGATATACGAGGGTTTTTATTTTACAAAATTACAAAACTCATCTTCGAAATTCAATTTTGAGAAACGTAACAATTGAGAGCTTCAGGGTCGTCTCTCCTTGTCACACTTTGTTGAACCCCTCCTTCTCTTCATCTTATAGATGACCCCTTCTATGATATCAACATGGATCACGCGAACAAAATCAGTTCTCTCTTTGAATTTGATTCTGTTACGATTTACTCCAATTGATAAATATAAAATTTAGGCATCAATTTCTTCCACCTTCTTCGGGTCATACTCAATTTTATTTTATTTTGCTGGCGTACCTGAGCTGCTGTTGAAATCAGAAAAATGTTGAAAGAAAATGATAGTGATGCAATAGTTGGCACTTTGGAGAACAGTTATAATCAATCTTGAGATCAAAAAACCACCTTAACCTGAAATTAAGCATCGGCAATGGCGAAATACACTTTTCTGCATATATTAACCGCGCAGCTACAAATCTGAAAATAATTCTTTCGTTTCCCTCAAAGATATTTCGAACAATCAAAATTCTCTTATTTTATTATTGGTAAGGCTATTGAAAGATTTTCGGCTGTCAAATTTGAAATAGTCAGGTTGAATTATCAAAACAACCTTAACAGGAAAATGATTTGTTCTAAGCCAAGTTATTTTCCGGAGATTCACGGAAAATGGAAATTTCACCATTTTGGATCGGTTATTTCGTACAAGTTCACTTTCAGCATAAAGAACGACTTCTTTTGAACATCTCATCTGAATTACCTTGTATAGGTAGATTTATTTAATTTAGTGAATTCTTGTGGAAATTTCTTAAAATATGCCCTGGAATTACTTGTTACTGAATGAACAATTTTCTCATTTGCAGTTGCTGATACCTATGACATCAGTAGAGAAAATAACCAAGGAAAAAACGGCTAGAATTATTCCGAACGCTGTTGGAATCGCCACTGCCGACGAAAAACACGTTTTTGGTACTTTGCTTTCCCGGGATAACACTTTCAAATATATGATTAAAGTTTGGAAGTTATCTCAACAAGCAATGGAAGATATGATTGAGGCTGAATCCTTTGCGGACGTGGATAATGTAGTGAGTTTGATTACATTTGAACATTTCATATTCGATTTCAACATAATGGATTGATTGGGCCGATACATGGTGTAAATTAATGAAAATATTAAAACAATGGTTATTAATAAAAATGTACACATTTATTAAATGACATAACGCATGACGCACGTTTTGTTTTCTTTTCTCTTTCAGAAGTTTTCAAACTAGAATTTCAGAACACAAACGTAGCTTTGTTAATCAGAAGTCGGATTCACATTATGCAAACCATTTAATCCAAGAAAATCACACATTCAATTCTGATTTTAAAATATCAAATGCTGTAAGTAAGGGATTACAGATAAATAAATACAAACATTCCGGTCTCCTATTGAATAGCAAAATCGATCAAACTTCAAGCCCCCTTCTCAATCTTTTCAAAATTACCGAACTACCTGACTAGCAGTTCAGAATTGGTTTTTCCTATTCTTCTAATTATTTGTAACCATCCTTCTATTCACCCTTTCTACACAATTTGTCATCTATTTATTTCTTGTTGTAGATTTAACGGAGAAACATATTCAGTTTGCATTCAGCATCTGAAGAAGGTGAAGTTTACCGAAACGTGCGTCATGCGTTATTTTATTCAATAAATGTGTAAATTGTTTTTATAAACCATTGCTGCGATCTATATATATATATATATATATATATATATATATATATATATATATATATATATATATATATATATATATATATATATATATATATATACTCACCGGCACGAAAACCGGAGCAGTGGAATATTTTCAAACAAACTTCAAATTTTAATGCTTTGTGATGTTTCATCATTATAATATCATACACACAAAGAAAACAACATGTTTTATATATTATCCAACAACAATTCAACATATAATTGAAAAAAAGAGTGTTTTGTAACAATTTGAGAAACTAGGACGAAAACGCACAAACTGGTGTTGAGTAAAAATTACCTTAAATTAATCAAAACTGAAACGACTTTCTAGCAAAAACTGGGGAGCCGCATTCTTAATAACGGGTGTTGCCCCCACGTGCTCGAATTACTACCTGTATCCTCCTTGGCATGCCTAAAATCAAGTGGCGAATGTCCACTTGTGGAATAAGTTCCCATACCTCTAAAAGAGCTTGTCGCAACTGATTTAAAGTTAAAAGAGCAGGAACACGACTTCGGATCCTTCGCCCAAGCATGTCCCAAACATGTTCTATGGGATTAACATCCGGACTCACCGCAGGCCACTCCATAACAGGAATATTTACCTCGTTTAAGTACTGTTGAGTTATCATCGCGGTGTGAGGTCGGGCATTATCATGCATCAAAAGAAAGTCATTTCCAATAAAGCCAACATAAGGGACAACAAAATCTTGAAGAACGTCCTCAATGTACCTGGCAGCAGTTAAGAATCCTCTCGGAAGGATGTATAATTCTCTGTGTGCTTCCAGACAAATTCCGGCCCACAACATAACTGAGCCCCCTTGGTATCCTGTTCTAGAACTGAAGGTACATTCTGCAAAACGCTCGTGTGGCCTTCGCCATACTCTCTCACGACCATCTGGAGACCGCAGGCTAAATCTGGACTCATCGGTGAACAACACGCGCCCCCATTCATTTTCACCCCAGTGCTGATGATTTCTGGCTAACTGAAGTCGCGCAACACGATGACGCCTAAAACGTTCTGGGCCTGTTGCAGGTCTACAACTGATAAGATTGGCTTCTCTCAGTCGTCGTCTAACTGTTCGTTCGCTTACGTTGGTTTGCCGGACGTGCTGAAGTCGATTTCTGATTTCAACAGCTGTAGCATGACGATTTCGCAGACTTTGTAAGATGATAAAACGATCATCACGAGCGCTAGTTCTACGTCGGGGACCAGTTCCAGGTCGTCTGGTGTAACCTTCAGTTTCCAGAAAACGTGTGAAAATACGGTGAACAGTGCTATTGGAAACATGATACTCTCGGGCAACATATCGCTCACTTCTTCCGTCTTGAAGCAACGCAACAATAGCAGCCGCTGTGTCGGGATTAACATCCATATTTTTTATGCAGAACAACTTTCAAACATTTTTCGATCTGTCAGATTCCTCACAACAATGACAACAACAGCATTGTTGAGATGGGTTAGTGGCCAACTATGCACACTGCAGTAGCAAGATCTATGGAATTTATGATTTTTACTCAAAAACACTTTTTTTCTTCAATTAAAGGTTAAAAAATGAGTAAAACATGCTGTTTTCTTTGTGTATAAGATATTATAATAATAAAACATCACAAAGCATTCAAATTTGAAGTTTATTCAAAAGTATTCAAGTGCTCCAGTTTTCGTGCCGGTATAAATATATATATATATATATATATATATATATATATATATATATATATATATATATATATATATATATATATATATATATATATATATATATATATATATATATATATATATATATATATATATATATATATATATATATATACACATATGTATACAAAATTACTTTCGAAAAATTATATTTAACAAAGCTAGATTTTTTGAACAACCTGAATGTAAGAATGCTGTACTTCTACATTAATTGCTTGTTCAAATGCAAAAATTATATATTGAGAGTACCTCTGACACATGGCTATGGCACTAGGCTAGTTGCCCAACAGAAATTAAATGCCATTTTATAGAAGAGACGGTTATACGAGATTTATTAAAAGCATTGCTTTAGAGATTTTCAATTTTCTACCACATAAGAAGGTTCAGAAACTTAAACCATATTCTGTGTGATGGTTACATTTGACAAAATTATACGAAATATTTGAGTTAACTGTAGGGTTTTTGTTTTATTCCTTTTGTTTTTATCTACTTTTTTATGTTTCGGTATATTTAGATCAGATGATTTTATGAGTTAAAGTTTTTGTTCTTCTTTTTGTAAATGCTTATACAGATGTAAAAGTCTAGGTGCAGCATAGGTTTAATAAATATATACTGGTAATAAATAATTAAAAATGAAATATATATATTTATATATATATATATATATATATATATATATATATATATATATATATATATATATATATATATATATATATATCTATGTATTTAATATTAATAATTTTGTAATTGTTATATTACATCTTTGTTTCAGGACAATATAGTATCAGAAAGCGATTCATCTGAAACTAAGGACATGGAGAGTGAAAAAGAAAGCCTCTCTCCTTCTCAAATTTCTAACACTAGACTAAGTAATATAAATATTTTACTCGATAGTGCTTCTCAAAAACACAAAGGTAAATGTTATTAAAATTAATTAGTATATATTTGAAACTGAGAAACATTTCTTTTTGCAGGTTCAAATGTAAGGTTCAAAATGATTCAAGGCTATAAATCTTTCCTGAGCATGCCTTCACATACGTTAGTTCTCTTCGCTGCCATGTTTTTACTAATATTGTTATTTTTATCAGCCTCTTTACTTCTATATAGGATAAGCAAAATAAACGATAGATATCTATCAATTTTAGAGGTAAGTCAGTGTCGCCTTCTTACAATTTTCATATAGCCTTGAAATATTCAACTTACCAAAAAGCGTGTGAATCTCTGGTTGATATTACTTGGTAATGAAGAAGATTATTGTGTTGAATATGTTATTGACGATGAGTTTCTTGAGTGAGGCATTGGCTGAGAAATGTTAGAGAAGTTTGGCATCTGCTATTTGTTGTTTGTGAAATATTGTTTCATCAAATAATTCTTGGTGTTTGGGACTCATATAGCTAGCTCTCTTTGGTACAGTCAGTTGACTCTACTTGTTGAAATTTCTTTTTTTTTTCTTAGGCCACAAACTATGTTGTATATACTATTTTTAACTTTTATCTGAGGGAATTATTGCAGCATGTATTTGTTAGGAGATTTCTCTCGTTGTTTACTTCGGAATCAGCATTATGTTGGTGCATTCTGTCATAAATCACAGTACTAGAGAGTTCTTCTTGGACATATGGGCTTGGTTTTCACCGAGACTTCTTAATTTCCAATCCTTCAGGTGGTTAAAGTTTCCTGTCTATTATTCTTGGGGTGGATTGAATGTTCATGTTTGTATTATTGAGCATTATTGTGTGTGAAAGTGTGAAATTCTCGGCGTTTGAGCATTATTTGATAGTTTTCAAATGACTTTCTCTGTTCAAATTTGTTTTGAAGGAACAGCTTATGATAACAAGTATGTCTACGTACTTTAGTAGAAACCTGTAGTTATTCATATTCATAAAATTTAAAACATAATAATGCTGTATTAGTATCATTTTGATTTCTACAAAATAGTAAAAAATATTAAAGCATGTTAGTTGGCAGAGAAACGTTCAGTGTATAATTTTATATTAATATTTTCAGGACCAGGATCTAACTGGTAGTGATGACATCTATAGCCACTTGTTACGTTTTTTAATTCATCTGCACTCAAAGTCGGCAGATTCAATGCACAATTATGTTGACTCAAATTTGCAACAAATCTCGAAGGTAGGTTCTAGTGGTCGATTTATATTTTTTCAGTCTTAATGGTAAACATTGACATTTCTGAAATTTACCGAATGCATGGAAAAAAAACTCTATCGCAGCGAGCTGCATCAGACAAGCAGGTTTTCAAAACGTATCCAGTTTAAAAAAATCATTCAATCATGATTTTTGTTCCAAATCCTAAAAACAAAAATTGCGCCTTCTATCGTGTAATCGAGATTCATTTCCTCTCCTAGGGGGTCAACCTCCCCAAGCAACTGGTACCAAAACCAATCCTATCCAATATATCATACGAAACTACCAACTCACAAACTTTCAATCTTATTGCTCCAAAATTACGCCCTTTATCGTGTAAAGAAAGTTTACTTCTTCCCCCGAAGGGTCAACCCCCCAACCAATTCGAAGCAAAACCAATTCCATTCAAGATATCATACAAAACTACCTAGATACAAACTTTCAACCCTACTGCTATAAAATTGCGCCTTCTGTGGTGTAAACAAGATTTATTGTGCCCCTGGGTGGTCAACCCCTAACCAATTCGAACCAAAACCAATCCCATCCAAGATATCATAGGAAATTCACCTATTTACAATTTTTTAACCCTATTGCTATAAAATTGCGCCTTCTGTGGTGTAAACAAGATTTATTTTTCCCTCAGAGGGGTCAACCCTCCAACTAATTCGAACAAAAACTAATCCCATCCAAGATATCATACGAAACTACTTATTTACCAAGTTTCAAACGTATTGCTTGAAAATTGCGCTTTTATCGTGTAAACAAGATTTATTTTCCCCCCAGGGGGTCAACCCCCCAACCAATTCGAACCAATCCCATCCAAGATATCATACGAAACTACCTATTTACAAACTTTCAACCCTATTGTTCCAAAATTGCGACCTTTATCGTGTAAACAACTTGAAAATACACTTTTTCAAAAAGAAAGTTTTGATGAAGCCACGAATGTCGTGGCGAAACGTCAACTTTTTAATAAAATCGAGTTTTTTGAGATTCACCAAGCCTGTTATTGCTAATAATTATCATGAAATTTAAAATAGTTCACAGGCAACAACAATTCAAATAAATAATTATATATATATATATATATATATATATATATATATATATATATATATATATATATATATATATAATATTTAATATATAGAGATATATGAAATTGAGTTTTTGATGCCAAGCATCATAAAAAGTCATGAAATGAAAAACTATTTTGGTCCTAGGTCCAACTTTGTTAATCGCACACATTTTAATGAGCAGGTTTTCAAAGTGAAAACCTGCTAAAAATCACAATCGGTTTGTATAACTTTTAATAATGGGTTAGTAAACTAAAAGATATGTGGAAATGTCAGCCAACCTAATAGAACTTTCTGCTATCACAGAATCCTTTTTTTGTCGTTGGCAACATTTCACCGCAAAAATGGCGCAAATTTCAAAGCTCGTCAATGTTGAGACGCCCATAATGAATAACTATTATTACCTATATTTAAAACATTTTTATATTTGATATTATCTTTTTATTCATTTGTATTGATTAATTTTCTCTATATTTGGATTAGGTGCGACAAGACCTCGAAATTCTTTCTTCTCTCTTAATGCCAAAAGATTCTTCAGATAATGCCAAAGAAAGTGACGAAGAGAATTTCAAGGATATCAACAGCTAACATTCTTAAATGGGGCATTTTCATTTCATTCTTCATTTCCAACTGACCTTATATGATGAGAGGCTTAATTATCAAATGGAAAGCACTTTACTTTCAATCTACCAGATTGTATGATTGAATATACAGCAAAGCTTTCCAGTTGGGGAGCTAACTAAAAAAGAATTTAAAGGTTTGAAGGATTCAGATGCTTTTTATCCATCAAATCATAACATATTTTGTTATCTAAAGAAAATTGAAACTTTTCTTCAAATGTAAACTACTACTAACCACAGAATTTGAATTTTATAATATGACATGTTTTGATGTGATTTATTTGAGCAGAATTATTATAAAGTAATAAGTGTATCATTCAACTGATATATTTGAGTTTGTCTCAGAATGATGTTATCAAGTTATAATTAACACACAAATGACATATTAATAAGAACCTTTACTTGGTGAAACTATTCTAAAGAATTCATATTTCTGTATAATATATATGTGTGCGCCGACATCAAATGTTTTCACACTCTCCCTTGAAGGATAAATGGGAATTCCATGTCGTCATATCTCATGAAACTAGTTCCGTTGGAGGGTTGATTTGATTAACCATCAATTTTTCAAATGAATTCCCCAACGTATATCACTATCAAACACGCTACGTCTGTTCAGCGCAAATAATTATATATATATATATATATATATTTATATATATATATATATATATATATATATATATATATATATATATATATATATATATATATATACAGTGGTGGATTTACCAGCAGGCAGAGTAGGCTGGAGCCTAAGGCGGCAGATTTTAGGGGCGACATATTTGGCGCAAAATCTTTAAAAAAATTAAAAATTTTCAAGAGTTGGGACGTTATTGTTTTCACTATGATTTCTGAAAATCGAGTTTTCTCCAGATCTCAACGTTTTGTCGTACTAGGAAGCCATTTTGACTATTTTTACGATAATATGGCTGTATGTATATGTGTGTATGTAAACATCTTGTAACTTTCAAAAGGTCAACCGATTTTTTTCGCTGAGAGTTGCAATTTTTTTGCCTCAGTCGATTTTGAGAAAACGCAAAAATAAATGTTCGGGAGATATCGTCGATAAAATTTTCAGAAAATCTGAAAAACGGTCGACCCTGCAGTCCGTTTCTGTAACTTCTCGCTGTTTTTGAGATAAATCGCTTGAAAAGTTAATTTTTGAGCTCGAAAATGTGAATTTTAATATTTTTTTTTAGCTGTTCCTGTAAGAAGCTTTGCCGTTTAAAACGGGTGAAAAATTATCTAAGATCTACTTTAAGCCAAGAAAAGCTAAACGCCCTAGCCCTTTTGTGCATAGAGTCAGAACTAATGAACAAGATTTCATACGACGATATAATTGATGATTTTGCGAATAGAAAATCGCGCAAAAAGGTATTGTAAACCTTGTATAACTTAATTAATTGATATTCATCGTCATCATCAACCGGATTGTTACCAGATAATTGAATATATCGTTTTTAAACTGTAAGTTAACCCAATACAAATTATTTAATTACGTTCATTGAATATGCCAAAATAATATTTCTTGTGCAATCTCACCTGAATCGTTGGGTTATAAAAATGTGGTATAATTAGGACGATAGTGCAGAAATCATAAAGTTTCAATTTCATTGACAAAAAATTGAAATTACTAAGATTGTGAGCTAGAGTATCGAATTGTAGAGGTCGGTAGGGGCGGCAAAATTTGAATAGCCTACTAGCGGAAAATATCTAAATCCGCACTGTAATATATATATATATATATATATATATATATATATATATATATATATATATATATATATATATATATATATATACAGGGTGTCCCACGACGATTAAGACAAGTAATATATCAGAATTGGGCAGTAGTAGACAATTATAATTTTGGGGGTGTAAATAAGAGCAAATGTTGCATCTTTTCTTGTTATTGTGTTACCCAATGAGGTATTTGTTTTTGGTCACGTGACGTCGCATTCAAAATTATTAATGGGACAACCTGTATATTTGTGCCTTTCTGTGTTCCTCCCGATAAAACAATTCCAACTAACTAGCACACTTGGGGTCTAAAGTGATTAATTCAAGAGATACAGGTACTTAAAGGATTGTAAGTTGAAAAATTCATAATTGAATCCCCTGTAATTTTCGGCAATCTTACATTCGTACGTAATGATTAAGACAAACCAATATTATAATTTTCAATAATAATTCAAATCAACTGTCACAGAAAAAACTTACAATCTTAAAAGAGATGTTCAAATAGATGCCCATCTTCGTAAATGCATTTCTCAAATCTTGATAATAGATTTCGGCTACATGCTGCCCTAATCATTTCCGGTGTCACAGTTCTACAAGAATCGCGTATTTTTCTTTTCAAATCGTCTAAATCTGTAGACGGAGTTGCATAAACGATACCTTTAAGATATCCCCAAAGGAAGAAATCTAACGGTGTCAGGTCTGGCGATCTTGGAGGCCAGTAAATAGTACCGTTTCGTCTAATCCAGCGTTCTGGAAATATCATGTCCAGATAATTTCTCACTCTACGATCAAAATGTGAAGGTGCACCATCTTGCTGCCACCACATTTTATTTCTTTCATTCAATGGAATGTCTTCAAGTAGGTCTGGAAGTGTATTTTGTGAAACATTTAGGTATCTCTCTCCCGTTAGTATACCATCATAAAAGTACGGGCCAATCAAACGCCCAAAAAAAAACGAAAATTACAGGGGATTCAATTATGAATTTTTCAACTTACAATCCTTTAAGTACCTGTATCTCTTGAATTAATCACTCTAGACCCCAAGTGTGCTAGTTAGTTGGAATTGCTTTATCGAGAGGAAAACAGAAAGGCACAAATATACAGGTTGTCCCATTAATAATTTTGAATGCGACGTCACGTGACCAAAAACAAATACCTGATTGGGTAACACAATAACAAGAAAAGATGCAACATTTGCTCTTATTTACACCCCCAAAATTATAATTATCTACTACTGCCCAATTCTGATATATTACTTGTCTTAATCGTCGTGGGACACCCTGTATATATATATATATATATATATATATATATATATATATATATATATATATATATATATATATATATATATATATATATATATATATAATATATATATATATTGTTAATTTTGTCAGAAATTTTTTTTCTCTTATATCTGGTTTTCAACTCTCTTCTTATCTTACCATTTTTGGGATTGTAACAATGACGTTGACCTTAGATTCCATGACTTGTTTACAATGTATAGGCCTTATATTTGGTTAATTCGTGGATTATTATAATCTTTCATTATTTAATCATCGTTATCGTGAATGTATCAATCTTGAACATTTTAGTTCGTTCTTTTACAGTTGTTACATCTTGGAATGAAATTGTTAGAATGTTGCATGCTTGTTTTATATTTCTTTATATCCGCCAATGATTCGTTTAGTTTTTTCAACATAGATCTGGCTCCGTAATTTTATATGTTGGTATGCAGCCAATATTGTTATTCCATATTTTTGATACTTTTCTACGTGCAGAAAGTAGTTTATTACTTTGATTAGCGTTGATGTTTTGTTAAGTATTTCATGTCATTTGACGAACCCATAGTGCAATTTTCAATTATTCCTAATTATAGATTGTATGTTTTAATATTGTTCTGTTTTCTTAGTTTATCAATTATTGAGTATAGTTTAATGTTATTCTTCGTCCATAATCCGTATATATATATATATATATATATATATATATATATATATATATATATATATAATATATATATATATGACAGGATGTAAGTCAACTTACATCCCTAGGGAAATAATTATCTAAAGTAAATTATTATAAGTAACTTTAATTTTTGATTTCATCAACATAATTACAAAAATCCGGACAAACATCCGGTGATATTAATTGAAATAAATATTATTGGTACAATTCTTACAATTATTCACATTATTAAAAAAAAATTGGAAACACGTTTTCTCGTTTCTTCTCGATGTGTATTACATTTTCTGACTCCACAGATACTTCATTTCTAACCAATGTTTCTGTCACTGTTGAAGCAGTGTCTTGCTTTGGCACCAATTCTTGAAGGATTTATATGCTGCTTCATACCTTTTTTTCGACTTTTCCTGTAGTAGAGATAAACAAGCAATATTCGCTGATTCTTCTATATCTGAACCATCCATTTTGTCCACACAGAATCAAACAATTCGACTTCTTCAAACTTTTCGCTACGAATTCTCAACTTGACGTTGTTGATAAAATAAAAACTGCTTATGTTGCTCTAGCAACGGATCGCGGATACCATAATTTAATCAGGATGCTATCGAAAGTAATGATAATGAAAATCTGAAAATATATCCAGCATTTTCTTGTAAACATACAATACAGCGAGGAGAACTTTTTTGCCATCCCTCGCTATCGCTCGGGCGCAAACTCGTCCTCGACTGGTAAATGTTACTTACATCCCTTATAGTATAAATACACACAGTTTAAAAGCTTTTATCTACTCCAGTGAGTTAAGAAGCTCTTACCGCACGCATTTTGAGTGAGTTAAGAGCTTCTTAACTCACGCATTTTTATTACCGCACTCTTTCTTTAGATGACTACCATACTTATGGTATACAGACTCATACTTCTGCCTGGATTTTTCTGGTAGCAATTCAGAAATGGCTCTCGATGCCTCTTCTTCAATATCAGAAGGAATACTTCCCGAATCGCTCATTTTAGATTACAATTTTTGAAACTTGACTTTAAAGTGACATCAATATTATTTAATATCAAATTGACATTGCCATGCATGGTGTTTCAGGTACTTATTTGAACAAAGGTATTAAGGTAAAATTAATTATAATAAAAATGAATCGTATAAAAATAAGTATCCCGGTTAGGAGTAGATAAAATATTGTACAATACAGCGAGTTAACCCCATTAAGACACTTGTGTGGTTACACAACTCGTGCTACGCACTCGTTGTGCAACTTTCACACGCGTATCTTAATGATGCTGTTAACTCACTTGTATCGTAAATAACTATTATGAATACCTTCTTAATCCTAGCACTAATACCAATCCGAAGTTTCACCAATATTTTTCTAGTACAATTCGTTTTACGGTTATGACATGTGATTCATATAGGCACCCATCTTGTTATTACATAATATTATGAATTCTTTATAATAGTGTAGTATTGAAACGACAATTAAATATTTTGTAACAGCTATTTACACTACAAGGCAAATTATTCCGTGACTGGACAAGCACACTTGCCTCCCGAGTTGTGTATTCTATTTTTTCTACTCCAGTTCTCCAAAATAATTTTTTTTTCAAACAACATAATTTGAGCCATCCAACTGGCGTTGACAGATAATCTGTTTGAAAATCAGTCAGTCTTGTCAATGCACACTAGGGTTTTAAATCTGTCATGCACACAGAGTATTTAACTTACCTCCCTAGGTTGGTAAGTAATATTTTCTTCATATAGTGGAGTACTTACCGACTAGTGAGTAGAAAAATTTTTCTTTCACAAGCTTGTTTATTTTTCGTGTATGAATATTCACAATTGTCCAGGCCGTGGAATAAAATTGATACTATTGAAGTTATATGGTCTGGTACAAAATACAGTGCTTTTTATTCAAGAGTATTGTATAAAATTTGATCAGTATGAATTAGCTATATGTACTCAAATATATATATATATATATATATATATATAGGGTGATCACTCTGAAAATTCAATGGAGGGCATAATCGGACATTCTCTACCCAACTAAAATATTTTCGGTAATGCGGTGTTGCCACTTCTATAAGAAAGTAGTAGCAACTTTGATTTTTCAAATGGAACCACCTGTATATTATATTATTGTTAGAATCTCCAACAATTTCCTAACAACTTTTCATAATATTTCCCTATACCTATCTTTTTTCGTTTTCGAAATAAAAATTATTTTCGTTTTTTTTCGTCGGAAATCAAGACCTCTAAAAACTCTGATATCTTTGAGCTAAGAAATACAATGATATCGAAATTTCGGATTAAGTTTGTTAATACCTAGGGGCTTCCTACACTTTAGCCCAATTTTCGTTATTTCAATACAGGGTGGTCAAAAAATACAGTTATTTCGTTAGCTTGGAAAAGTGACTATAAGTTGGTTATTTCAAATGGAATACCCTGTATATTATTACAAATTCGGAAAGCTGCTAGAATTTCCTTTTTATCTATGTATATCATACCTATACCTAACTAGTCAAGTTTCGGACTTATGAGCACTTATTTGTGAAAATGTTCCTTGACCATGGTATCCCCTTGGTATTTGCTAAGCATCTCATGATTACCTACTTTTGACAGTAATGTTGTGACAATCTACTTATAATATCGAAACTTTCATCTGCTGATAATTTTATCACACTGTCCGAAAATAATAAACAAATTCATAAGAACTTCATTTCAATAAATTTTTTCCATCGTTTCTGAAGGTATTTTCAACTTCTGAAGTGATGAAAGTTTCGATATTATTAGTAGATTGTCACAACGTTACTGTCAAATAGTAGGTAATCATGACATGCTTAGCAAATACCAAGGGGATACCATGTTCAAGGAACATTTTCACAAATAAGTGCTCATAAGTCCGAAACTTGACTAGTTAGGTATAGGTATGATATACATAGATAAAAAGGAAATTCTAGCAGATTTCCGAATTTGTAATAATATACAGGGTATTCTATTTGAAATAACCAACTTATAGTCACTTTTCCCAGCTAACGAAATAACTATATTTTTTGACAACCCCTGTATTGAAATAACGAAAATTGGGCTAAAGTGTAGGAAACCCCTAGGTATTAACAAACTTAATCCGAAATTTCGATATCATTGTATTTCTTAGCTCAAAGATATCAGAGTTTTTAGAGGTCTTGATTTCCGACGAAAAAAAACGAACATAATTTTTATTTCGAAAACGAAAAAAGATAGGTATAGGGAAATATTATGAAAAGTTGTTAGGAAATTTTTGGAGATTCTAACAATAATATAATATACAGGTGGTTCCATTTGAAAAATCAAAGTTGCTACTACTTTCTTATAGAAGTGGCAA
>JARQZK010000756.1:682500-733011 GCA_030704885.1 Cynegetis impunctata
TTAAAAATGTTTTTGAGTCCATATTTTTCCGCTAGGTGGCGCAATCTACCACTTATAAAATATAATTGGATTTTTTACGAAATATTCCCCAATTTAGGCTGGTAAAAAATATCAACTTTAGAAACTACTATCCTAATTCTACAACTTTTGTTAAAGTCATTTTTCTGTATTACCTATTCTGAGATGGTGGGGGAAGTTTTCTTTCTTTGACATAAAAAACACTGTAACTCCATAACGCATGAACCGATTTTCGAAAACGTAGACTCTATGCACAGAGTATTGAATGTAGATTTCAGTAACAAATAACAAAAACACTTTTAATTTTCCAATCGGCAACTAGAGGGCGTAATGTAACACCTAGCTCTATTTATGATTTTTTTTGAGAAATTTCAAATGCAACGTTATAAATCTAACTAGCTAACAAAAAGCCAAATTTGATGACTTATTGACCTGTCAAAACCGGGAACTGATATCTTTCTTCATTCCAAAGATATTTGCATTTTTTGATGAGTGTTGGCGAATGTTGGCTCGCCCTGTAAGGTGGAAGAGAAATTATGGTGCTAAAATTGTTTTGACAATAAAATAACAAGTAGAAACGCATCACAAAAATATTTATTAACATTACATAATGAAACAAAACTAAGGGCGCTACTCATAACAGAAATTTACAAAACGCTCCCACTATCTCATTATTTCAAATACTCAAAAGGCTTGCCAGTATTTGATTTGAACTATTTCGGATAAAAATTTTCCGGTAAAAATTCAATTCCAAATCTCTCGAACGGTCTCTTATAGTTTTATGTTCATGGACGAGCTGCAATATTACGAATGATGCTAAACTGTTGAGAGATAGATGTTTCAAAAGTCAGCAAGTTACCTATAGAAATGACACTAATGTTTTATGATTGTTTACTTTTAAGTTTTTATTGCTGTCAAATTTATTCTGACTGTTTCCAAACTAACTCTTTTATAATGCCCTTTTATTCAAATGAAAAAGCATATGATATGCTCAGTGTATATTTTGAAAGTCTACAAAATGAAGTAATTGCTGAAAGGGAGTATGCGATACGATATCCTGAAAGACGGCGCCATTCTCGGAAATTATTCAAAAGATTGGCACAAAGATTGCGAGAAACCGGCAATGTTCAACCTGTCGCATCAAGAAATAGGATACGTAGAAGTCGCAATGAAGAAAATGTTATTAACGTATTGGCGTTAGTTAAGTCTGAACCCCATTTGAGTATTCGAAAAATTGCAAGAGATCTAGGATTGAATTATTCTTTGGTGCAACGAATATTTAAGGATTATAAAATGCATCCTTATCATATTATTCCACAACAGCATGAAATTAGCCCAGACAAAAATTGTAGACCAGATAATTATCTATAAAAAATTTCAAAATACTTTTTTTATCTAAGAGTCACCGTTTTTGAAAGATAACGATTCAAAAAGTTGAGAGAGTTGTAATCGTCATAATATACACGTTTCTTTTTTTTTTGTTTTTAAAAGAGGTGGGACATGTGCCCTCTCACACGCGCCCGACCTCCGTACAATTTTGGCTTCGTCAACTTGAACATTTAGCCATTTATTTACTATAATGAGGGAAACCACTTAAATCCGGACGCATACAAACACCCAGGAACACGGTGGGAATCGAACCCACCAACTCCGTCAACGAAGACGGCATAGCGTTACTTATACCGCTCAGCCACGGAGCCTCCTGATACACGTTTCAACGCCACCTTTAAGCTAGTGTTTTTTTGCATTTCTTTAAACTTTCTGAATCTTAAAAACGGTGGCTCTGAAGAAAAAATTTATTCAAGCCTTTTTTATAGATAATTAGGTGATCTACAATTTTTTCTAGACTAATTCCATGATAAAACTTACTGCTTTGCTGAAAATAGCAAAAAACCCGGTTTTGTGACATTCGACCCCGAGTAAATTTTTTTGCACGTATCAGATCGATGAGAACTTTTTAGATTTCACGCGCGTATCTCAGAAACAGAAAAAGCATGCAGTTAAATTGTAGCTTACACACGGCATTCGGCAACGCATACAGTATCGCGCGACAGAATTTTTGAATCTTCGATTTTCAGCCGCCCGGCTACGAACGAGTATCCGGGATACAGAATTATCATGGTGGCTTATGGACCTCTTCAGACATGCATACTTGTGCGATGCAAAAAGTTCGATTTTAGAGGCGGCCAGTATTTTTATTCAGAAATATTAAATATATGCCACAACAGAACGCACTCTTTAATATTCATTTTATGATAGCGACTGCACCGCACTGAAATTTGTATTTGTGAAAAAAAAGTATGCCAAAAGAGTATCGGGATAGTCTGCGGCTGTGATTCGGTACCCCGTATACAGAATCCCGCATACAGTATCCTCGTCTGAAAGAGGCCTAATGGTATTTCGAACAATCCTACCAATTTTCAGCTGGGTGCGAATTTTTGTAACTTCACTCCTATTTTTTGGTCCAATTTGACCGGACTAGTTTTGTCTCATTATGTAATGTTAGTAAATTATTCATGATGCGTTTCTACTTGTTATTTTTTTTTTCACGACAATTTTAGCAACATAATTTCTCTTCCACCTTACTGGCCGAGCCAACAATCGCCAACACTCATCAAAAAATGTCAATATCTTTGGAATGAAAAGATATATCAGTCCGCGGTTTTGACAGGTCAATAAGTCATCAAATTTGGCTTTTTGTAAGCTAGTTAGATTTATAGCATTGCATTTGAAATTTCTCAAAAAAAATCATAAATAGAGCTAGGTGTTACATTACGCCCTCTAGTTGCCAATTGGAAAATTAAAAGTGTTTTTGTTATTTGTTACTGAAATCTACATTCAATACTCTGTGCATAGAGTCTACGTTTTCGAAAATCGGTTCATGCGTTATGGAGTTACAGTGTTTTTTATGTCAAAGGAAGAAAACTTCCCCCACCATTTCAGAATAGGTAATACAGAAAAATGACTATAACAAAAGTTGTAGAATTAGGATACTAGTTTCTAAAGTCGATATTTTTTACAAGCCTAAATTGGGGAATATTTCGTAAAAAATCCAATTATATTTTGTAAGTGGTAGATTGCGCCACCTAACGGAAAAATATGGACTCAAAAACATTTTTAATCATTTTTTTAGGGCAGATTTTTACATAAGAATTTTTTTCCCCAAATTGTAGGACATACGGTTTCCGAGATACGGCCGGTCGCCACCCTTAATGAATCACCCTGTATATATATATATATATATATATATATATATATATATATATATATATATATATATATATATATATATATATATATATATATATATATATATATACTACTAACGAATTTCTGAAATAAAAATTCATCCGTTTTCACTCATTCCATTTCACAAAGATTACCATAGAAAAATAGACTAGTAACTCTTGTCTGTTCATTTGTCCACGAACGTGAATTCCAGTCTAGTTTCTTTAAATGAAACCTGATTGTTTTGACAAAAAATATTTTTTTTTTGTTTTTTGTTGTTTCATTTGTATATTATGAATAATTCGTTATCATCAATGCGAAGTACTTACATTATCTAGTTAATTATTGAATAAGCACGGCTTGATGAACATATTTTAAATTAACCGTAAAAATTGCGTTCGTCTATATAATGGACGATTCATCTAATAACTAATGTTCATCAAACGAATAATACAGAAGATAATTTCATAATCAATCCACCAACATAGCTATGAGCATGAAAATGAAAGTATTATGGCACTTCCTATTCCTTTCGTGCATTTTTTCAACAATGGCAAAAGTAAGTGATTAGATACATAGGTATATCATATGTGAAGAAATCAAATTTATGTAATATATTTCCAGAAGGAACGATTTTAGTAGTCCAAGAAAAATTAAATTCTACATAGCTAAGAAATTAATGTTTATGCCCTTGTCGCCTTCTATTAGAAAAATTTGAACGTTGTTTAAATATATAATTTTATTAAAGAGAAATAATACCTTTTTCAAGGAAATCTAGTAGAAAACAACACAAAAAACAAATAAAACTCTTGATTCAAAATTACCACTCATTAGTTTCAATTTCTTTTACATTCTGAAAATATACCTAATTATAGAAAGAAAAATCATTTTTTGTAATGTCTTTTTCTGATTTTAGAATGAGAATAAATAAGAAAAATAAGTTTTCAATGCGTATGAAAAATATGAATATTTCAATCACATATATATGTTAATCACATGATGGAATGTTTGCAGTCAATAGACATAAAATATTACAAAGAAATTTTCAAAATTTCAAATTTTTCATGCAATATCAAATCATGAAAAATATACAAGTTGACCATGGCCAATTTAATATAAGTAGGGGGAAGTCGGTGAATTATGCGCACCTAAGAAGCCGGGTTGATATTTTATTGAATATAGCATCTAGAATTCTGAATTTTGGCATAGATATTCTTCATTGTATGTGGTATAACACCAATGAACTAAATATCACAAAAAAAATATGTTATGAGCTTGAGAACGAAATAAGACATAAACTGACAATGCGCATGATTATCCACCCTATGCGGGTAATTGTGCGCACCAGTTAGGGTAACTGTGCGCAACCAGAAATCTGTAAATATAGTATGGTGTATCAGATATAATCAGAAGAAGCATTAAGGAAGACATATATTATTTGTTAGAACATTAACAAAATATAAAAAAATTGTAATTTAGGTACAAAAATCACAGTCATATCCTTCATAGCTTTCAGTGGACCATAAAATGCTAAATCTAAAGCCTGTGAGCAATAAAAAGTATGTGGTGTGATGGCTAGCAATTCAATCTTGTTTTGCTCACAAAATTTATAATTTTATAGCTAAATTGTTAGCTACTGCATAAGAATACGCTAATCGCAGAAGTTCATTTCTTGTGACACCATAAAAAAGTTTTGCCATTTTTAGTACGTGACTCTTTTCTTGGACCTGTGAAAAAATGGGATGTGGACCCACTATTATCACATCCTCCATCATATTAATCTTTCTTTCTTTTGCGAATTGTATATTCTGGTATTGAAACTTCCTTCCGTCATCTTTAACTGCTCCGTCATTTGCAACAAATCACAAGACTTTTCATTTTGTCTGCGTCCCAAGAGGCTTTATTCGTTTTGCGGATATATTTTAACACCTGAAATTATTCAGAAAACATTTTGTTTTATACTGAATAACAACAAAAACTTCTTACTCAAAAAGTTGGCTGATTGTGCGCATGGCGCATTACCCGACATGGACCTAATGATTATAAAAATTCACCAAATTAAAACTGAAGGTTCTTTACCTTAGATGAATCGCTCTTACAATAGCTAGAACCACGTTGATTATTTTAGTATAATTACCCAAACAAAAAAGTCCTCATTAACATTTTCAATCTTCTTTTCGCACGCACAAAAGTTAGAGTAAACAACCAAAATAGTAGTCAGACACGATGACAGCTGCGTTTGCCGCTGTGCATAAATGGTTGACATTTTCTACTGATAATATGCTGCGCACGATTAACCGACTTCCCCCTACTACATAAAGTGAACAAGAAAAATTTTTCAATAATTAAAAAAATTATCGAACAACTTGCCAAGCGAGCTGTTCGATATATGTATTCCGCTACGAGAATTCTACATTCATAATCCAACAGTGAATTATAGAAATCGCCAAGTCACCCATGCCCAAAATCTGCATACAGCTGTTTCGATTTTATTAGATCTCACCAGTGCAGCTTATTTGACTCGGAGTAAATTAACAAATTTCTAATTGTTCTCCAATACAAATCTCGGTTGAACTACTATCTG
This sequence comes from Cynegetis impunctata, assembly GCA_030704885.1. Classification (NCBI taxonomy): domain Eukaryota; kingdom Metazoa; phylum Arthropoda; class Insecta; order Coleoptera; family Coccinellidae; genus Cynegetis; species Cynegetis impunctata. The sequence goes on from JARQZK010000756.1 coordinate 688,331, forward strand.
GATAACAACCCATAGCGCCCTCCACCAAAGATATTGGAAACCAAAAATTCACCGCTTCCTTTCCTGACATGATGACTTGACGATTTCTATAATTCACTGCTGGATTGTGAATGTAGAAATCTCGTCGCGGAATATATAACCAACCCTCCTTTGGAAAGCTGTTTGATATTTTCTTAAATTATTGAAGAATTTTCTTTGTTCACTTCATGTAGTATATTCATGCAATCTTCAAAACTTATTTTTGGAGATGAACGATCACTACTCATTAGTTCCATTGGAAACAAACTAATGTCTTCCTTTTCTTATCGGAGCAATCTATGAAATACGTAGTTTCAACTTACTTGTTATTGTTATTTTAAGCCTACGCGGTATCGCTATGCATCCTCTAGACGGGGAATATTATTGATCAATACGTATTCAAAAAAAAAAAAAAATATTCCTCATTTAGTCTCGTCAACAAATGCTTCTTTGTTCAACTGTTTTCAGCAGTCTCGGAAGCATATGAGCAAGGTGTCATTCGATTCGGAATAGCATGTAGATATTTTTTGAAAAAAATTAATTTCCGCTCGCGAAAATTGTAAAAAATATAAACAATTTACTGAAAGAACCAAAGAGGGGTTTGGTTTTCTGCGAATAACTCAAAAACGAATTGAGATTTTAGAAATCTAAAAAAAGATTCGAAATGAAGAGAAAATTTTCTATAATTTAGTCTGAACTTTCGAAACTTTAGGATCAATATTTATAATTTTCTTAGAGGGGTAAAAATACGGCCGAAAACGGTTAATATGGCTTGCGCAGTTTTTAACAATGAACATTATTTAACCATATTAAATAGAAAAATTAATGAATGAGAAAATTCAGGCACTTACTGGATAGGTGGATGAACTATACTCCGATGGCAAAAAATTTGTATCACTATTTTTCAATTAGTTATGCAATAGTTAATTATCAACTTTTTTGGGCTTGAACATGAAAATTGTAAGTCTTATAACTGCTCAACTCTAGATCTGAGATTTTTTTCTTTCTTGGAGCTATTTTTGAAAGGCCTCAAAATAGATCCTTTTTGGAAAAATTCGAAAATTTTAATTTTTCAGTTTTTTATCAACAATTTACGTAGTTGCAAAAGAAAAACAAATTTTTTTATAATAATTTCAATATTATTCGTTTCTTATGATCGGAAGCTGCATGAATAAAGTTTTTTTGAGTTTTCATCTCTTATTGTATGAAAAATTATTATAAACAAATGCGTTGTTAATAAGATAATTGAAAAAAAAATTCATGATTATTTTATTTCTTTCATTTTGGATTTACGTAAATTATCAATGAAAAACTTAGAAATGAAATTTTTTGAATTTTTTCAACGAGAATCTATTCTGAAACCTTTCAACACTTGCTCCAAGTCGCGATAAATTTTTTTTGCCACCGGATTATTATTCATTCACCTATCCAGTAAGTGCCTGGAATTTTTTCATTCATTAATTTTCCTATTTGATATGGTTGAATAATGTTATTGTTAAAGTTTTCAAAATGGGCGTGGCTTGCGCAAGCCAGATTACCCGTTTTCGGCCTTATTTTTACCCCTCTAAGAAAATTATAAATATTGATCCTACAGTTTTGGGTGTTGAGACTTCATTATAGGAAATTTCCTCTTGATTTCGAATCTTTTTTTAGATATCAAAAGTCTCAATTATTTTTTGTGGTATTCGCAGAAAACCAAGCCCCTCTTTGGTTCTTTCAGTAAATTGTTTATAACTTTCACAATTTTCGCGAGCGGAACTTTATTTTTTTCAAAATATATCTACACACTATTCCGAATCGAATGACACCTTGCTCATATGCTTCCGAGACTGCAAAAGTTGAACAAAAAAGCACTTGTTGACTAGACTACATTCAGGAGAACTTGAAAGCTCTACTTTGAATACGTATTGATCAATATTACTGACCTTCTAGAAGGAACTTAAAAAACTATTCTTTGGACCTATTATTTGTATATTTGAAGAATAACTGAACAGTTTCGGTTCCACAAAAATCTCCACGCAACGGACAAATGAATTCATTAAACTATATTTCAGAAACAGAAATCATTACAAATACTGAAATTTGAGTCATGTTCAGAATTTCAAGATCTTCCAATGACTATGAAAGTGAAAAAAATAAAAAATTCTGAAAGCAATAGAACTCTGGAAATGACTTTGACTGTTGATAAACGAATAGAAGCTAACCTTGTGGTAGGTATATCTTTCCATACATAAATTGCAGAATTCAAATGGAAATTTCTATCTCAAGGCAGTTTAATTTTTGTGATTTATTTTGAGCAGAATTAACTAGTGAAGGAAGCTAAAGATGAACGAAATAATATTTAATTTAAGTACTTGGACAAGAAACATGAAATATATAGTTCTTATCAATAAACGAATAAATTTGTATATAACTAATATTGAAGTTTCGCTTATCACTTGGTGAAACATGATTAAATACTGATATTTAAAATAAAAACACTTGGCTTTAAGTTTCACAAATATATTGAATAAAAATTAACAATTAAATTAGTCAACTAGTTTCGTTCGGGTTATGGGCCCATTATCAAGACTGAACAGAAAAATACTTAACAAGCTCATTTATAATATTGATTGTAGTAGAGGGGAAATTTGGTATTCAACTTGTTCATTTACGATGGGGTAATTCCTCCTTATGGCACTACTAATTTCTAAAATTTCCAACAGGTCAAGACGCTTGCCCTTTTTACCTGGGTGGAGGCATATCGTTTTCTCGAAGTCGATGAAATGGTTAAATTTTATACAATGCTCTGAGAAACCAGTGGTGTTTCTGTTAAACAAAATTGACTTTTTATGTTCTTCTACGCGAGTGTTGATTTTTCTGCCTGTTTGTCCGATATAAAAGGATGGGCATTTATTACAAAAGATTTTGTAAACACCACTGTTTTGATTATCACAAAACGGTATTAAAAGCATATGTACAAATAAACGTAATTTAAAGTCACTCTTAGTCAATAACAAAGATAGGAACAATATTGGAGAAAACAGTGGTGTTTACAAAATCTTTTGTAATGAATGCCCATCCTTTTATATCGGACAAACAGGCAGAAAAATCAACACTCGCGTAGAAGAACATAAAAAGTCAATTTTGTTTAACAGAAACACCACTGGTTTCTCAGAGCATTGTATAAAATTTAACCATTTCATCGACTTCGAGAAAACGATATGCCTCCACCCAGGTAAAAAGGGCAAGCGTCTTGACCTGTTGGAAATTTTAGAAATTAGTAGTGCCATAAGGAGGAATTACCCCATCGTAAATGAACAAGTTGAATACCAAATTTCCCCTCTACTACAATCAATATTATAAATGAGCTTGTTGAGTATTTTTCTGTTCAGTCTTGATAATGGGCCCATAACCCGAAACTAGTTGACTAATTTAATTGTTAATTTTTATTCAATATATTTGTGAAACTTAAAGCCAAGTGTTTTTATTTTAAATATCAAAATTTGTATATTCCTAAAGTTTATCGTAGTTACGAGTCTCAACTTGCTCTTGGGTATTATATATTTCTCTTGAAATTTAGTGGTTCAAAAATTTGTATATGCGTTGGATAATAATAATATAGGTTCAAACCCATTGACCGTTAGGAATAGTGTTAAACTTTAGATCTCTTGAGATTGAAAAAAAATACCATAATATTTCTATTTTTGGCTAAAACCAAAAACTTTGGATAGGTATATACTTTGATTAAATTTCACCATAGAAAATATTAATTAAGTACACACTCGTGCACTGTTTTCTTCTGTTTATCGTTACGTGAAAGGATGTCCTAAATACAATTTTCAGAAACATCAGTTAGGTTCAATCTAGTTGGGCAAAAAAAAATTTTATTGCTATATATTTTGGTTGTTTATCTCTACTAAGTGATTTTTTTTGAAATAGTGTTAAGTTATTTATAATCTATAATAATAAACTTATATTATTTGAGCCTTCATGGCCATATGTAAAAAGGAAACCTAAGAATATAGGCTTTCCTTTGTTTAAAATTTCGAAAAATATATTAAATCCTATAATTTCGCACTAGTGGCTCCGTAGCTCAGTGGTCAGTGCGTTCTACCACTGAACAGAAGGTACTACTCTCAAGTAATGTTGATTATCGTGTGATATAAAGAATATATATTGTGCAAATTCTGGTTGGTTTATATTTATTGTTCATTTACGCAATGTTGCCTGATTTATATCTATATCTGGTAATAAAAAACTAAATCTTATATTTAAAATAGAAATTTGAGTGATGATTAATATTCTTCACCACTTTTTAGGGAACAATAAACTTGTGGAAATGTGATTCAACAGGGTCACCGGATTCATGTGAATATTATGTGAAGGACTTAAAAGTAAGGAATTTTTGTCAGGTGATGATAACAAGAAACGAAGCGTGGTCGCCAGTTATTGATCGATTTAGCCCTTCACTCAACTGTCCCTTCGAACCGGTAAGTTGAATTAAACGAAATTATACCACCCTGTATAAATGAACAGACTTTTCAGGGAGATATTGATGATATATATCAAATATCTTCGAAAATGTTTAAACAAAAACATCACCTGAATGAATCATGTAGCTATGTATTCTGTCAAGCTTTCGAGAACTTCTTATTCTCTTTTTCAGGACTCACTAAAAAGAAATTATGAAACAATTAAGCTAGGTATATATATATATATATATATATATATATATATATATATATATATATATATATATATATATATATATATATATATATATATATATATATTAGAGGATTCGCCTCAATAATGTTGTTGCTACCATAATGACACAATAAATTTTGATGTACCTATTTTTACTTAAGATTTATTGTAGCAATATCATCTGTATTATGTATTTCAGTAAAAAGTGAAGGCAAGATAACGAAAAATATTATGTTTCAGCAAATTTACCGAGTAGAATTCCCATTAACTGAGAAACCACTCTATTATTTTCCTGTGCCACCAGGAATATGGAAAACAAGAGGTGTTCTGTATAGTTATGACCAAATGGTACTTTGTCTAGATTTTCATGCCAGAGTGATAGAAAGAAGAACTTGAGATTGTTGCACGTGTATTATATATATACACTCACCGGCACGAAAACCGGAGCAGTGGAATATTTTCAAACAAACTTAAAATTTTAATGCTTTGTGATGTTTCATCATTATAATATCATACAAACAAAGGAAACAACATGTTTTATGTATTATCCAACAACAATTTAACATATAATTGAAAAAAAAGTGTTTTGTAACAATTTGGGAAATTAGGACGAAAACGCACAAAATGGTGTTGTGTAAAAATTACCTTAAATTAATCAAAACTGAAACGACTTGCTAGCATAAACTGGGAAGCCGCATTCTTACTAACGGGTGTTGCCCCCACGTGCTCTAATTACTGCCTATATCCTCCTTGGCATGCCTAAAATCAAGTGGCGAATGTCCACTTGTGGAATAAGTTCCCATTATTCTAAAAGAGCTTCTCGCAACTGATTTAAATTTGAAGGAGCAGGAACACGACTTTGGATACTTCGCCCAAGCATATCCCAAACATGTTCTATAGGATTAACATCCGGACTCACCGCAGGCCACTCCATAACAGGAATATTTACCTCGTTCAAATACTGTTGAGTTATCAGCGCGGTGTGAGGTCGGGTATTATCATGCATCGAAAGGAAGTCATTTCCAATAAAGCCAACATAAGGGACAACAAAATCTTGCAGAACGTCCTCAATGTACCTGGCAGCAGTTAAGGATCCTCTCGGAAGGACGTATAATTCTGTGTGTGCTTCCAGAGAAATTCCGGCCCACGACATAACTGAGCCCCCTTGGTATCCTGTCCTGGAACTGAAGGTACATTCTGCAAAACGCTCGTGTGGCCTTCGCCATACTCTCTCACGACCATCTGGAGACCGCAGGCTAAATTTGGTCTCATCGGTGAACAACACGCGCCCCCATTCATTTTCACCCCAGTGCTCATAATTTCTGGCAAACTGAAGTCTCGCAACACGATGACGCCTAAGACGTTCTGGGCCTGTTGCAGGTCTACAACTGATAAGATTGGCTTCTCTCAGTCGTCGTCTAACTGTTCGTTCGCTTACGTTGGTTTGCCGGACGTGCTGAAGTCGATTTCTGATTTCAACAGCTGTAGCATGACGATTTCGCAGACTTTGTAAGATGATAAAACGATCATCACGAGCGCTAGTTCTGCGTCGGGGACCAGTTCCAGGTCGTCTGGTGTAACCTTCAGTTTCCAGAAAACGTGTGATACTCTCGGGCAACATATCGCTCACTTCTTCCGTCTTGAAGCAACGCAACAATAGCAGCCGCTGTGTCGGGATTAACATCCATATTTTTTATGCAGAACAACTTTCAAACATTTTTCGATCTGTCAGATTCCTCACAACAATGACAACAACAGCATTGTGGAGATGGGTTAGTGGCCAACTATGCACACTGCAGTAGTAGGATCTATGGAATTTATGATTTTTACTCAAAAGCACTTTTTTTCTTCAATTAAAGGTTTAATTGTTGTTAAAAAATACATAAAACATGTTGTTTTGTTTGCGTATAAGATATTATAATAATAAAACATCACAAAACATTCAAATTTGAAGTTTATTTAAAAATATTCAAGTGCTCCGGTTTTCGTGCCGGTGAGTGTATATATATATATATATATATATATATATATATATATATATATATATATATATATATATATATATATATATATATATATAATCATGTTTACTTTCTGAAAAATTTGTTCCACAAATCGGTAATGAATAAATAGAGACATTCTTCGTCCTTTTAAAGTTTTATTCCTTTTCAATAAATCAGTTGTAGAATATGGATCTATTTATATTGAAACAACGTTTGAATTACAATTTACACGTACATTAAAAACAAGAACGCATGATCTACTTTTCAGTGAAACTTCACCTTCATCGGATGAGTTCAAAATGATTCTTCTTTAACCCTGATATGTTCGCTGCTGAACATAGATCTCCTCCATTTCCTTTCAAATCACTCCATCCTGGGCCCTCATTTCTTTCCAGCTATTAGTTGATTAACATCACGCCATCTCGCCAGGGGTATACTTACACTTATTTTCGTTAATCTGGGTTTTCAATACATTATTTTCGTCCAGTTAATATTGTTGCAAGCTATATGGTCAGCCCTCCCATAACAACTTTTATCCTGCTATCGCTTCTATGATATCGGAGATTTTGGTGTGTTTACGAATATCTATGTTTCGGACTTTATCTTTCAGTTTCATCCCCAGCATCGCTCGCTATATTGCTCTTTGGCAGACTCTTAATCTAGTTGCTTTCTTAATAGTAGTTGAAGTTGCTATTTCAAGTCTGTATGTAGCAGCTGCGAGAATGCATGCCTCCTTTACCTTCATTTTGAGACATATGGGAACTTCACGATTCATCAAGATGAGACTCATCTTGCCAAAGGCTGCTCAAGTCAGGCCGATTCGCTTTGTGACCTCCGCTGTTAAATTATCGCAACTCAGCCTAACATTATGGTATAGGTAGATGCAATGTTGTACTACCTCTAGCTGGTGGTCATCTATTGCCATTTGAATATTACCGGGTGATATTATTTTGGTTTTTTGTAAGTTTAACAACAGGCCAACTGCTTCGTGAGCATGCTTAAGCTAGTCCAACATACTTATAAGCTAATCTGCATCTGTCACGTGTATGACATCGTTTGCGAATCGCAGATGGCTCAAAGATTTCTGATCAACGCGGACGCAAAGAGAATACATTCCTCGAATCCATTCAATCTCAGCAAAGATGTAGATATATAAAAAATTAGGTAAAAAGCGTGAATACAGTGATGTAGGTATATAAATAATTATTCAGGGAGGGTCGGAGGGAATTCCATACGGAACTGCAAGTCAGTTAGTTCCGTGATTTTGAAAAGGTAAAGAATGTAAGATAGAATAAACAAAAACACGTAGAATAAAGAAGACTATATAATTTAATCTCTTTTAGAAGAAAAATTGAAAATCAATCAATTAAAACTGTGACAACAAGAGGTGAAATAGCTATATTGAAACAGAAGAGAGTGCGATAATATTTTAGGTGCAGAGCAAGGAATATTTTAGAGTGTTACACAATCAAAGGCTCTGGAGGAACGTCAAACTGGTCGTATGGTTGTAGAAAATGATATGTAGATACAATAAGATGTCAGAGGAAGTGATATGTAGATACAATAAGATGTCAGAGAATGTGATACGTAGATACAATAAGATGTCAGAGAAAGAAGATATTAAAAGAATTAAAAACAGAAGAGCTATACAAACCCGCCAATATGATTTGGAAAAGAAATTAATTTTTCTATTACCAAATTGGTTGAGAAAACTCTATACTTACCTATGCTGCAAAAATAATAGGAGAATAAAAGAGACAACTCAGTCAAAGACCGAAGAAATTCAGAAATATTTTTTCTACTCATTGATTCGTAGTTTAGAGCATATCAACATGTTTCGAACTCTAATTGTTATCATTCAACAAAAAACCAATTTTATTATTTTTTTATTGCAGAATAAATGAAACAATTGATAAAAACCATTAAAACATTTATTTCGTATTTACAAAATTAAATTTTATAGTAGATATCTACTTGAACAATTCCAATTAAACATAGACAGTGGTATATGACGACAAATAATCATGAGATTCAGTTAATGATAAGTCTACCTTTTTAGCATCATCATTTATATTTTACTGAAACAGTTTCAGAAGTCTTTTACACAAACTTTATAAATTTGAATTAATTTCCATCTGTTTGTTTATAAAAAGAGATGTTTACATCAAGACTAAAATTCTATACAGCTCTCTACAAAACTATTTTTAGATTAGCAACTTCAGAATTGAGAAAGCGGACAAATTGTATTGAGAAAAAGAAATGGTCAAAAAATGGGCAGAAACGTCCATTAAGTGAATAAATTATCTGAAAAATTCCGGCGAATTCATTAAGATGGATTGACTTTCTATTAACCAGAAGATTGCTGCTCCAAATCATTATTGAGATTTGTTTATTGACTCTGTTTTCAGTGTGTCATAAGGTCACCTCAGAATAATTTTCGAATGAAAAAATTACAGCAGGAAATCATCTTTTTTCTTCAGGTAGTCTATCTAATATTAACTTTTATTTTATCTTATATAATATTTACATAAATCTACTCTGAGAGAAGTATGCGAAAAAATTGAAGCATGACACAGTTTGTCGATAGTATAGAAATATATCGAGAAAAATTACTCACAAGTCTCTTCCTACTTCAGTGAAATTCACTCGAATAAACAAGAAAACCTTGAACGATTATAATAGAAATTGTTTGATGAAAGTTTCAGCTAAATTTTTGTTAGTCGAACACACAGCTTCAATCAGGTAAATTAATTTTCATCCCATAATACAAAGAGGGTACTAAAATACAGTTTCATTTAAGACTCTCAATAAGCCACATTACTTTTCCATTTCCATTGGTCAAAATTTCAAAATAGAGAAACGTGGATATCTAATTTCATATATTACTAGCTGCCCACCACGCGACTCCAGTTTATATATATATATATATATATATATATATATATATATATATATATATATATATATATATATATATATATATATATATATATATATATATATATATATATATATATATATATATATATATATATATATATATATATATATATATATATATATGTAGATTAACCGTTATAATTATAATAATTTTCGAATTTTTACTTTTATTCACCTTCCACTTTTTACTCTACATTAAGATTGAAATACTTCCAACGCAAATCGTTATCAACATTAAATGTATTCATTTAATTCGAAACGTATAGCTACATATACTTACAGCTAGTATTAGAATACCTGTGAGTTTTTTTTCTAGCCAAAGTAGGCATATGAATTTTACTTAATTCTTCCATTTAAATCAGTCCAATTGTAATCTTATTCATGCTTAAATGGGCTGATGAATAATTTTTGATGCATTCTAATATTATTTATACCTACGGCGACATTAAGTAGGCTCTATAGTTTGTGCATATTTACTCACACAAATCTAAATATCTTGAAATAACAAAAAACATTTTTCAAACCGTGTTCTTTCTTTTCTGATGTGGAGATGCTAAATCTACATAAACGTGCACCTCAAATTACTCATCAGTTTACACGAGACTCCGTCATCTAATAAGAATATAGAAATTAAATTTTGTAAGACTCAGAATAAGTTTTATTATATATTGATGCTTGTTTCACCTCTGCCAGGCCTTCTTCAGAAACTGATACTGAAATTTCTTGACAAAGTATTTATACTTACTAAACTAGGAATTACTCAAATTGATTGACAAATTAATTATAGGCATTTGGGGACCTTTATACAGGCCATTAAATGGTATACAAATTCAAAAAGATTACCAAAATATTTATATTTATTGAGCTCAGGTGTTTCCAGGTTTATTTGTAAACCTTCATTTAATTAAAGTCCATAATGAACCATTCATCGAACAAATGTTTACAGCTAACCCTTTAGGAAACAGCAGAAATGAACAAATAAGAATTGTTGGGAAATTAGATAATCTATCAAGAAGATCTTAATAACAAACTTCTTTTGAATTTATACCATTTAATGACCTGCATGGAAGTTCTAAAAGTCTATAAACTTGATTTATCTCATCGTACCTGTTAGTTTAATATAAATACCTATATACTTCAAGTAAAGGCCTCCAATTTTGAGAGTGCTAATATAAGCATATGGATGATTGATGGATAATTAATTATCCATCAAAATTTCATTACGAGGATAACCATAACTGTTCCTAAATACATAGGACTTTGACTAGACTTGAACCTTCACAACAAGCTGTACCCACATAGGATAAGTTAAAAAGTATGTGATGGGACTTCTTGAAATCATTATTGTTACCTATTAAATGAAAAATGTAGATACTGTTTTTAATACGAGCTTATTGTGTGCATAAAATATTATGCCTGCATTAACAAAACTCATTTAAAGAAAAAAATTCAATTAAGGATGATTAGACAGTGCACAATCAATGCAGGATAACTGAAGACTGCATACAAATTACCAGAGAAAGATTGCAGAACTTTAGTTGTCCTTCTGTCGAAAAGATTTGGATTTAAAAAATTATGCTTCAGCCAGCATTTTCATTTTAGTATTTTGTTTTCCTTCAAATACTCAAATTGATTAGAAATGTAATCAGTTCTTTAATTATTCAGTTCATTCTGTCATTATCATGACCTAAGGATACTTACATTAATTATATATTTATGCTTGGGGTGATGTTTCTTGAAATGAAATTTCAAAATCTCAACGTATCGTAGAAAATTTAAGGAATAGGTATTTTCAAAATTAATTATCAAACGTGTAGCATTGATATGTTCTAAGAATCGAATATTCTCATTATTGCTTTCTTTTTAAGCGATATTTTGAATAATAACTTACCATTTTATTAAAAGTATCATCCAATGACATCGATAACACATTACCTCTCACACTAGAAAGCTATAAATGAACAATGGAACGAATATATATCACACATAATGAATTAATAATATGAAGGATGAAAATCCCAATCTGAAACGGTAAGTGTGTAATACTGACAAGCCATTACAAATTTACGTTAATTCATTGTATCCTCGACAACGGAGTTCTCGTGTAATATGATTTCGATTAAATTCCAGAATACTCTTCAAGAATTCATTTTTAAATACATATATTTTATATTTAATCGTCGAACCAATCAGAATATTTTCTTTATTTCTAAAACACTTGATAGCAGGTAAAAAAATTAGGATGATATAGCACTACATCCATTTGCAATTATTTGTGTTACTCAGTGTGGACTGAAATTTTAAGGGTAGGTAATAAGTCATACGATTTTTTTTAAAATTAAATTATTCTCTCAGTTTGTGCCAGTCGGCAATCTGCCGGCGTGGAGAATTACAGACTTCGTTCCAGTGATGTAATGCTGTCCCTGTACATTTTGATCCTCCTAAATCTAATCTTCCAATCACCTGTGTAAAAATGAGAGTGAATATAATATCGAAAAGTTTACTGATACTGATTATAACTACTGTTCATAGTCTACATGGACCAAATCATGAGAGAGGTAAATATGGAGACGAGGTCGATAAACGGAGGGTACAGAAACATGATGATAGTCAACATACAACAATGTGCATTTGCAGACGATGTCGCAGTGCTAGCAAGCAGCCAAGAAGAACTTCAAGAAAAGCTGATAGACTGGAACAGAATACTCACAAAACACGGAATGAAGCTAAACATCAAAAAAACCAAAGTTATGGCAGTATCCGAGAGGGAGATTGGGTTGGCGATAAAACTGGACAACAATGAAGTTGAACAAACCAAGCAGTTCAAATACTTAGGGGTGACAAAACAAGACAATGGACAGCAGGAAGCAGACATCAACAACCGACTAACGAATACAAACAAACTTTACTACACCTTGAGCATGTATATAGCTGGAAAAAGAGAAATTAAACAAAGCACAAAAATTAAGGTATATAAAAGCAGTACTAGCCAGGCCAGTACTAACTTATGGCAGTGAAACTTGGACACTGAACAACAGACAAAGGAGTAGAATACAAGCAGCCGAAATGAAGTACCTACGAAGAACGTATGGAGTAACAATCTTGGATAGAGTGAGAAGCGAGCATATAAGAGAAGAACTGATGATAAAGAGTATGATGGAGTATATTGAAGAGAGACAATTAGGATGGTGGGGTCATCTCCAGAGAATGGATAGAAGCACGCAAACCAGACAAGTATGGGAAGCTAAAGACCAAGGGAAACGGAGAAGGGGCAGACCAAGAAAGACATGGGAAGACACGGTGGAAGACATACTGAAGAAACGAGGAGTAGGAGTGAATGAGGCAAAGAGAATGGCGGGAGACCGTAGGAGATGGAAAGAGATTATCAGAAAATGAGAACAAATCAGAAAACCCTACACACATATGGGTAGAAAGGGTCACTGAGTATATATATAAATATATATATATATATATATATATACAAATATATATATATATATATATATATATATATATATATATATATATATATAAAATAAATATATATATATATATATATATATATATATATATATATATATATATATATATATATATATATATTTGATCAACTGAAAAATATTCGATCCAAATCTTTGGTAGGTACTTCACTTCCCCTTTATAGTTATTAAGGTATCAAGGATGTTTTGAGGATAATAACGCTTGAGGTCGATGATGTGTTTGATATACGTTGACCGAAAGCATTGTCCTTATAATACCCATGGTGCCTTCAACGGTTAATGTCCGACAAAAATTTTTAAAATATTTTTAATTTAAGACAAATCTAATTCAAAACAAATCAGGTAGGTATAGTCTGTCCAGCGAGAGTTGGCGTGCACGTCATCAATTGTATATGACGTCGATCGTAAACACTGTTGCAAGACGTAATGAATAATAAACAACTCGTCTCTCTCACAGAGAGGTAAAAGTGATCCATTATTGTCTCGTTCTTTTTAAAATTACTCGATCAAAGATTTGACCAAGCATTTTGATTGTTTGTTTAAACTGGAATCCATATTCATCGATAAATAAATCGAACTTTTAATTACAAAATCTTCGAAGAACTAGATTATCTCGAAGACTGTCAAACGTGAAATGCGCGTTGGGTCCGACAACATTGCAAATTTTGAAATAAAATGACAACTTAACAACCATTCAACTTATTTTCATTACTCGGAGTGTTAATTTTTCTTGAGAGATACATACGTTTTGATATGTTGACAACAGAATATTTGTCGAAATGGATGATCCGGTCACTATCATCATATAACTTCTTTTTCAGAAAATTACTTACAACAGATATGAATTTTGACAATTTCGTATTTTATTTATTTGGGTCGTTATTTGCGCATGACTGTGACTTGCACGCCAACTATCGCTGGACAGACTATACTAGCATTTACCTGAAGAGAAAGCATAACGGAATTACAGTAACTATGGTTGTTATTTTTCAATAAGAGAGCACCTATAGATAGATTTGCGATTCACGCATACAAATTTGTGAAGTAGAAGGAAATACCACTCTCCCCCAAGATATTTTAGTGAAATCTGTTGATGTGCTTGTGCCAGAAAAAATGGGCAGATTTACTCCATTTTGACGAAACACTACTTTTACCATATCGACAAAACCGTTTTATTGGCTTATTTTCAAGATTTGTCAGGCTCACATTCTCCTAATTCCCTTTGGATAAAGTTCTCAATGTTACGTAAACTACTGATAGTTCATAAGAAGATAGGGAGCAATGAAAAATTAATTTCTCTGCAACAGTTCCTAAAGCAAATTGGGCAAAATTAGCCGCCTAGTTTTTTCTGACACAAGCGCATTAACAGCTTGATTGGTATTTGCTTCTACTTCGGACATTTTTATGCGTGAATCGAAAAATTATTTTTATGTGCCGCATATGCTTAAACAAAATGAATTTCCTAGGCCCTAGGGCGCTATTCTTCTAAAATTACGCCTTAGAGTAATATTACGTATTTAACGGACTAAATAATATACCAGTCGGAAATTGAATATATTTTTGAACTATAAAATTATACTCACCTCATTTTTGGTCACTCGATCCCAATCCAGCAGCAGAAATTCTAATCCTATGTCGATTAGTCCTTCGCTAGCTTCTTGTGGGACATCGAATACGAAACTTTCGTTGAACACAGGACTAAGGGTTCTCTTTTTAACATGAGTTTTCTTTTTGGCCAACCTCTGTCCTTTGAAAGTCAAATAAATTTTGACGTATGGATCGGCTAACCCTGTTACATCCATTTTTGGCAAATTTCTAGCTTTCAGAACAACTACGGTTAACCGGGATGCAGCTGGCTGCCAGCAGAGAGACACCAAAAGTTCGCCACGTCCTTGGGAGCGAATCTATTGAAAAATAATTATTTGGCTTGCGAAAAAATAATAAATGTATTCATGATTTCAAAACTCACTGAAGAGCATTAGGTGATTTTCTTAAATCAGCGTTTCTCCAGCTGTGAGGCACGCCCCCCCGAGAGCACACTAAAGGGGGGCACAGCAATCCAAAAGAAAATATTATTTGAAAAGTGTTTTAATTTAGAAGGTATAAAATTAATGTCGTAGTGTAGATTTGGAGCCCAAAAACTCACGATAGATATTAAGGCATGCGGGGGCTCAATTAATTATGATTGAAAATTGGGTCGTGCATCCTGAAAGGTTGAGAAACGCTGTCTTAAATATTAAGGGTTAATGACTGACTCAATCTCTGTAGTAACTGTTTTTGTGCTTACTCAAAGAATGATGTGGACTTTATCGACAAATGAGATACACAAAACATTTTACCTTAAGACTTCGTGGCTGAATTTCTCTGCACAGCGCCATCTGTTGAGTTTCGATTTGTGTTAAATCTACTTGGTCCAAAGCGCAAAATACTTCTCCTATAATATCGTCCCTTGAATATCTATCGAAACTCAGTATAACGAAATGAAGAGTAATGTCTGTCAGCTGTGGAAAGGAAATTCCATAGAACGTGAAATCTTCATCATAGACCGGATTGCGTGTTTTTCTGAGTACTCGAGTCTTCACTTTGTGCTGCTTATCTGGTAGCAATTGAAGCTTAACATACGGATCGCTGGAACCGATATTAGGGTCTTTCGCTGGCAAATCACGGCAACGAACCACTGATACGATCAATGCGTTCTTGTCGTGTTTGTATCTGAAACGGATAATATTTGAAATTGAAACATGTTTTTATTTATCAGCTTAGAATAAAATGAATAAAACTCGTGATTAGCAGATTACGTAGATCGTATTTTTCACTCACTTTTGCTCATGTTCACATGGTTCTTAACCCCTTATGTCAATTTGGTGAGTCTGTGAAGATGAGTCAAACCTTAAAATCCACGAAAAAACGTGAATTCTTTACTTTTAAATGATGGCGGTTGAGAAAAATGATTGAAACACACCGAGGATACTTGTTTGACATCAGCTCAATCCATGTTCCAATTTTCTACCCTCTAACTCATTCTGCAAAAGCTGTAGAGGAGCACAAATCCTCAAATACTACCAATAAACAAACCTTCACATCAAAATGGCAGCATTTTGCTAAAATGGATTTCCACACAAATTTTCAACCTTATTACTCAATTTAAGAAGGATGTTGTTAGCAAAAATTTACCACAAACAGATTTTGTAGTCCATACACCCTCGAAAACGCCCTAGAAGGCTGAATTTCGGATATGTCATGAATTTCCACATCTTTTTATACAAGTTTGAAGAGTTTTTCCTCGCACATCCCCGCCTCTCCGTTCCCCAAAGTTTTTACTGAGTTTACCCATATTTCGATAGTTTTGATCTGCTTCAAGAACAATCCTAGTACCAAATTTCATTTGGTACTAGGATTTGGTCTGATAGGACCACTGAAAATATGACAAATATAATGTTCAGAAAGATTTCTGCGGTCGGAAGTATTTGAAAAACTTGGTTCACGGAATGAACCGCGTAAAAGATTTGAAAAATCTCGACGTTTCGGCTCCTTTTGCGAAGCCATATTCATGAGAATTAGAAGGGTAATAATTCAGAATCGTGGCCTCAATCTTCCTACTCCACGATTCGAATTAGGAGGAATCGGAAACAATACGATTGCGTGGTCTCAACCTGCCTACTCCACTAACCGTACTGCTTCCTGTCATCTCTGAAGTCTCAACCTGCCTACTCTTCAGAGTCAACTGGTTGGCTTCGCAAAAGGAGCCGAAACGTCGAGATTTTTCAAATCTTTTACGCGGTTCATTCCGTGAACCAAGTTTTTCAAATATATATATATATATATATATATATATATATATATATATATATATATATATATATATATATATATATATATATATATATATATATATATATATATATGTATGTATATATATATATAAATATATATTTTATAAAAGGTTATATTGGGCACTCGGCAAAAGGAGGCTAGATTTAAATCAAACAACCATTGGTCATGAACATCTATATTTCGGTCCTTAGTTTGGGACCTTCATCAGGATGATGTGACGAGTTGTGAAAATAGAACGGCGACAAGCGAATGACTCGAAGGGAGCATCCAAAAATTTATTTAAACACAAACAAAAGCATAATGATGACAAATATAAAAGGAGATATTAAATCTCTGGCACATGATAATCAACTAAAATTAACGTCAAAAAAGACCGGCTTCAACATGGCCAGGTCAGGTTATGCAGTCCTGACCTGGCCATGTTGAAGCCGGTCTTTTTTGACGTTAATTTTAGTTGATTATCATGTGCCAATTTACAATTGAATATTTTGTGGCTTGGGGAAATCTTATTCTAAAGTGAATTTTAACTACAGTGAAAATTTTTAATGAATGAAAAGTAGCCGTGAAATATCAGCAAAAAAAGATGATTATAATATCATACCATTAACTGAATTAATAAAATTTAAATTATTCATGAAAAACTCATAGAATAGGATAATTGGTGTTTCATTATATGCATTGCAGTTTTAAGTTTGCACCAAATATCAGTTTCATCAATTTGTTCATCCACTGTCACCCTACCGTAATTTGAATACGAGTTGTCCTAAGTACGAAGCGCTCTGCTGTAGGTTCTTCTCATTAGTTTCCATCTCCTCTTTACTTGGAGTATGGGTCTCGGTCTCGCTTGTATAGATATCTTTGATTATACACTGTTCCTGTTTCTCTCGTCCGCTCCCATTTCCTTTGGATACTCCATTTTCCAGAGGTCCACCAATTGCGGGAGGATTACCAGTTGGGCTTGGAGTGTGTGGTACTGACATCTGACAAAGTTTATGACATTATATATGATATTATAAATATTTGGAAAAAACTTTTTTTACAAAAAATGAACCATCACCTAGTACGGTACATTATTTATTTAATTGATTTTTGAAATACTGTCAATCTTAATTTTGAGAATTTTATAACAATTACACCAAAACTATCCTATATAATCATGTAAATTGAATATTAATCCGCATTTTTTCGTGAAAAAGAGCTTTTTCAAATCATATGCTTGGTGAAATAAATTTTTTCTAGTAAGTATATATATGCTGTGAAATTTTAGAACACTATTTCGAAGTCTTTAGCTTTATATATATATAAAAATTATCTGAAAATCTGAAATTCATCATACAGATCTAACGGTGGGACTGGCTGAAGTTGCGACAGCTCGATTGTTCTCAGCCTTACAGCAGAAAATGTTAAAAACACCTAGATGGCCACTGCAATTATATGTAAGCTTTGGTTTTTTTATAATAATTTTCATAATTATATGGGTATTTCATTTTTTTTCAGATCTCACATCTGTCAATATAATTATGTTGTCGGAGTGTAGTTCTACCCGAATAGCAACAATAGTATACTAACGGAAATATAACAAAAGCTTATTGTAAGAAATAGCACTAAATTATATATTTTCAATAATGATTTCGCGAGATGCTAAACGATAGCATCAAAAAAATTGTGAAAATTCAATTTTACTCTACTATTGTTTTCTGATTAAATTTGGCAGAAGATGAAAATCAATTTCAATTGAAAAACACTTTTTTTGGGAGATTTTCACAAAATGTATTACATTGTATTAAATTTTGCGTTAATTTCTTCAAAAACAATTGTTTTTATTCAATTTCTCCTCATTTATTTACTTGCTTGATATTTGTATCACCACAAATATCTTTATTCATTATGGCCATTATAAACGTACAAAAACACATAATATTAGTTTTGCCATTGCTCTGATAGTATCTAATTCTCCAGGTTCAATTCAACTTACCCCAGGTGGTGTCTTCGAAGGTCCAGTGGGACTCGGACTCTTTTTCAGATAATGAGTGGTTGTTCCTGCAGGACTTTTGACTGCTGTTGGTCTACGATGAGTCTGGAAAGCCAGGGGCTGGTCTGGTCCTCGTTTAACATCCCTTATGCGACGGCGGTACAAGAAGTATGTCACGATAGCAAGACATAAAAAGAAGAATAGAGCGGCCAAACAAAAGGCAACAATCACAGGCGATGATACTGTAACACGAAGGGCATGTGTCAGATTGTACGAGATGATGCTCGTAAATAAAAACATATAAAAATGGCAGGCGGGTGTAATTTCGGCCGCAATCAGGACACTTTAAGAGGGCCATGTAAATTCGGCAGAAGGTACAAGGGTTTTTTTCTCATAAGTATTTTCGGTTGAAAGGGGCAGATGGAATAAAACATTAAAATTTTATGATATTTCAACAAAAATACTCACTGTAAGTGCAACTTTAAAATAGGTACTTAAATGCTACTTTTAAAAACTATACATCTATCGAAACTGACATTATACAATATAGATGTTCTCTGTCCGATGACGCTCACAAAATAACAAATAGTATTTCAATAATTAGTATTATTATATATGGTATATATACTGGTATTGGGACCCATTGCTTTGGACAGATAGGGAAGGGGATTATCAGCCGAAATTAGGCCCGCCGAAAAATGCCGAATATTCATATTATTCATAATTGGGACATTTTCGTTTTAGACGTGAAATAGTACAGTTACTGCAGGTATACCCTTTTTAAAATTGTTTTGTGTCTCCATGTGAAAATTACATTGATTACTGTAATAATAATTTTGAATGAAATTTCGCAGATGTGACTCTTTGGTGAAACGTCGAAGAATTCACAAGAGTTATAATTAGTGTTTGATATGAAATATGGTATAACCTTAAATTTTCACACGTGATCGTCTTCTAATAAGTGTTAAATTTGCTAATGATAAGTGTTTAGAATACAAAAATATTAAAAAGACATATAGCCAGCTAGGTATTGGTATGCCAAGATCTCTAGAAACGGAGACCTGGCTAACAATTGGCTATTGATTCAAATAAAAGATATTTTCAAATCGAACACTTTGCAAAACTTCACGATATAATAACAGTAATACGTTACAATTGTTTGGGGGTTTTCCAGACTAGTGTTATTTTCGTTAAAATTGTTCCCACAATGTATATGGAAATTATATTGAATAAAGACTGATTTCATCTAAGAAAACAGTGGTTGGAGTTATTTATTTTTGCTTTTAGGATCACTATTGCATTGGTTTGTTAAAGATACTGAAAAATTTATATATTCTAATCCAAAAAATTTATTTTCTCTGATGTGAATACCAGAAGATTAATTCCTAAAGACCTTTTCTTGTGAATTTTTCAATACTTCTTCAGAAGAAGTCATATAACTGTCACAGTTACTTTTTCAGCATTTCGTGATTTTTTCTATTTATTAACTAAATATGAATCATGGGAGAATTTCCATATTTCATTTATCGTAATATTATAGCTAAAAATCCTCATAAAAAAATTAATAACATTTAAAGTTATCAAATTAGTTGTTGGTAAAAAATATCGTATGCAATCTTGTTCTCATATTTGATTCAGTGAAAAAATTTCTTTGTGATCAATATAATACAGTAAAATCTAGTCAATTATTTAAAAACTGATATTTAAAATAAAAACACTTGGCTTTAAGTTTCACAAATATATTGAATAAAAATTAACAATTACATTAGTCAACTAGTTTCGGGTTATGGGCCCATTATCAAGACTGAACAGAAAAATACTTAACAAGCTTATTTATAATATTGATTGTAGTAGAGGGGAAATTTGGTATTCAACTTGTTCATTTACGATGGGGTAATTCCTCTTAATGGCACTACTAATTTCTAAAATTTCCAACAGGTCAAGACGTTTGCCCTTTTTACCTGGGTGGAGGCATATCGTTTTCTCGAAGTCGATGAAATGGTTAAATTTTATACAATGCTCTGAGAAACCAGTGGTGTTTTTGTTAAACAAAATTGACTTTTTATGTTCTTCTACGCGAGTGTTGATTTTTCTGCCTGTTTGTCCGATATAAAATGATGGGCATTCATTACAAAAGATTTTGTAAACACCACTGTTTTCTCCAATATTGTTCCTATCCTTGTTATTGACTAAGAGTGACTTTAAATTACGTTTATTTGTACATATGCTTTTAATACCGTTTTGTGATAATCTGTTGATGATTTTATTACTAATTCCTGGAATATAGTTTATTAAATGATATTTTTGTTCGCTTTTTATGACTGGTGAGGGATAAATTGAATTTAGAATATTCTTATGTCGTTTTTTCTTTATCATTTGATCAATCAAGATGTCTTTATAGCCGTTATTTATTGCTAATAATTTTAAAATATTAACTTCTTTAGTAAAATTTTCTTCAGAAAGAGGAATGGCAAAAAGTCTATGTATGAATGAGTGAAATGCACTTAATTTAATTTTAATTGGTTGACTGCTATCATTGTGTATTAGCGTATCTGTAAAAGTAGGTTTTCTGTAGATATTAAATGTAAGAGCATGTTTTTTTCTAGTTATTTGGATATCTAAAAAGTTAAGGGAATGTTGTTCATTTTCTATTTCTTTTGTGAATTGAATTGAAGGGTGAAAAGAGTTAATGTATTTGAGAAAATTATCTAACTGTCTATCCGTCCCACACCATATACAAAAAATGTCATCAACATAACGCCGCCATAATAAAACATTACTAATCAGGCTGTTTGTAGATTCAAAGATTTTATTCTCTAAGTCAGACATAAAGATTTCACTGAGAAGAAGTGATAACGGTGAACCCATTGGCAAACCATCTGACTGTTGATAAACTATGCCATTAAATTCAAAATAACTTCGTTTATAAAATATGTCAATATCTAAATAAAAAACCTTCTTTAATACAATTCAACCCTACTTACAGTATAAAAAACTCTTTACAGCTCATTAATCAGTTGAAAAATTTCAAGATTCCACTCAATGCAAAATTAATCTCTTTTGACGTAATAAATTTATTTCCTTCTATTCCGAACAATGAATTGAAAAATATCATTAGAAGGGATTTGAATTCAAATAGTAATATATCACCCGAAATAGTTCAGGAAATGATTTCGGCATCGACTCTATGTCTAAAACAAAGTTATTTTTAATTTAATGGCATAGTTTATCAACAGTCAGATGGTTTGCCAATGGGTTCACCGTTATCACCTCTTCTCAGTGAAATCTTTATGGCTGACTTAGAGAATAAAATCTTTGAATCTACAAACAGCCTGATTAGTAATGTTTTATTATGGCGGCGTTATGTTGATGAAGTTTTTGTATATGGTGTGGGACGGATAGACAGTTAGATAATTTTCTCAAATACATTAACTCTTTTCACCCTTCAATTCAATTCACAAAAGAAATAGAAAATGAACAACATTCCCTTAACTTTTTAGATATCCAAATAACTAGAAAAAAACATGCTCTTACATTTAATATCTACAGAAAACCTACTTTTACAGATACGCTAATACACAATGATAGCAGTCAACCAATTAAAATTAAATTAAGTGCATTTCACTCATTCATACATAGACTTTTTGCCATTCTTCTTTCTGAAGAAAAATTTACTAAAGAAGTTAATATTTTAAAATTATTAGCAATAAATAACGGCTATAAAGACATCTTGATTGATCAAATGATAAAGAAAAAACGACATAAGAATATTCTAAATTCAATTTATCACTCACCAGTCATAAGAAGCGAACAAAAATATCATTTAATAAACTATATTCCAGGAATTAGTAATAAAATCATCAACAGATTATCACAAAACGGTATTAAAAGCATATGTACAAATAAACGTAATTTAAAGTCACTCTTAGTCAATAACAAGGATAGGAACAATATTGGAGAAAACAGTGGTGTTTACAAAATCTTTTGTAATGAATGCCCATCATTTTATATCGGACAAACAGGCAGAAAAATCAACACTCGCGTAGAAGAACATAAAAAGTCAATTTTGTTGAACAAAAACACCACTGGTTTCTCAGAGCATTGTATAAAATTTAACCATTTCATCGACTTCGAGAAAACGATATGCCTCCACCCAGGTAAAAAGGGCAAACGTCTTGACCTGTTGGAAATTTTAGAAATTAGTAGTGCCATTAAGAGGAATTACTCCATCGTAAATGAACAAGTTGAATACCAAATTTCCCCTCTACTACAATCAATATTATAAATAAGCTTGTTAAGTATTTTTCTGTTCAGTCTTGATAATGGGCCCATAACCCGAAACTAGTTGACTAATGTAATTGTTAATTTTTATTCAATATATTTGTGAAACTTAAAGCCAAGTGTTTTTATTTTAAATATCAGTATTTAATCATGTTTCACCAAGTGATAAGCGAAACTTCAATATTAGTAATTATTTAAAAATCATACATACGGTTCGTATATCCAAAATTAACTATATTAATTTCTTTCTTCAACAGAATACTGAGTTATCTGATAACTCATCCTTAACAATAAGCCTATGAAAGAGGTAATCACAATCCTCTCATTGTTCATTATTAAAATACGTCAAAATTGTACAACAAGCAAAAAATTTTATTCAACCCAAAGAAGACATATAAATATACCTGTTATAATTTCTACAATTAAGATTATTTTACTATTCTAACCTGGCATTTATGAATTCGTCACAGTCATATGATTCTGCATCATTTCAAATATGAATCAATTTGGACTGAAAGTTTTTTTCATTCAGTATTTTGCTATATAAATTATTATATAATTTATTGGCATTGTATTTTGTAGGTGATTCATTAAGAATCAGGAGAGATTTGGAACAACTAAGTTATCACGATCACGAGTCCTATTGTAAACAGGTTTATTTTATTATATATAGGTATATATATATATATATATATATATATATATATTTATTTAAATTGTTGTTGCCTGTGAACTATTTTTAACTTTCTAACAGACTTGTCTGTTGATATTAGACTAAATAGCACGTAATTAATAACTGAAGACGGCCACAGCCGTAATAAAAAAAATTTGAAAAAAAGATAAATAGTTCCCTATTCTTTGACTTTTCAAAATCAAAATAATTTGAACCTATTTCGAACATTACGTGGGTAAAGGTTTCTGTGATTTCCCTTACCATCTAATAATAACAGATTTGAATGTTAATATTGGACTGAATAGCACGTAATAAATAACAGAGAACGGCCACAACCGAAAAATTTTGATGAAACATAGTAGTCTTTTTTAACTTTTCAAATTTTTTTCAAATCAATAAATATCAAAGAAATTTCAATTTTTCAAATGTTTTGAAAAAGCCACGAATGTCGTGGCGAAACGTCAACTTTTTAATAAAATCGAGTTTTTTGAGATTCACCAAGCTTGTTGTTGCTAATAATTATCAAGAGATTAGAAATAGTTCACAGGCAACAATAATTCGAATAAATAATAATATATATATATATATATATATATATATATATATATATATATATATATATATATATATATATATATATATATATGGGTAATTCTTCGGTATTTGAATTTTAGAGAGACATATTTTCACGAAATTTTTTTTCATAGAAGAATGCTGATACTCATTTATTAAGTTATTCACCACTTACACCTTTCATAAACAAAAGGGCCAGATACTTTAGTGTATTTTACACTTTTTCTAGAAGTCAGAGGAAACAAGATTGCAGAGGAGTGACACATGACACATAATAGAGGCATTTCGACCACAGAAGTGACATTTCCGCTTTTATTCCTTCAAGAAAAATAGTACTGTCACAAAAATAAACATATTCTTCAAATAGATTGAATGAAAATATTGAATAACTGAATAAAGAGTCATTTCTTAATGTGCGAAAAAAATCAGAGAACAAAAGATATTGTCAATGAAGAAAACTAACAAAATAAAAACGGACAAATCAAAAATATTAACAACACATATAATGAAAATTATTTTTCATAAGTATTTATTGCTTCATCAAACTTGAGGAATAAACTATAACCACTAATCACAAGAGTAGATTGAGGTAGTTTTACAATGATATCTTCTACCTGTATAAACCCCTCATCTTCCTCTGCAACTTCCTCTTTTATGCATAGTTGAGGTACGGTTCCATGCTTTTAGAAACTGGACTAGAATTTCTGCGTTGTCCACACTTCCAGAGCACATACCTGCTATATGACTAAGACATAGTCTCCATTTTTATCAATAGCTTCAGAAAGAGCCGGAATATCTTCATCAGATTCTGGATATACATCGTTCGCATTTAGACGAGCATCCTTAGTTTTTGAATAATCTTTCTGTCCATTAATAAAATGAGAACAGTCATTTCTACATAAATAGCTCAAACTTTTCATGATGATCTTATTTGGTAATAGTGCAAATCCTTGGACCTAGTGAACTTTTAAAGTACCAGGAAAAGGTATTACCAATGACGCATTTTCTTCAATTGTTTTTGTATGACTTATTCAAAAATGAATGGTTTTCTCCGTCATCTTCTGTATTTACGTTTTCGATATTATCCACATATTCCTTCATTTTTGTGTTTGGTGTTACGTTCTCTCTGCTTCTATTTAATCTGTATAAGTATTTGTTTTTTAAGACACTTCACTTCCTTCGTCAATCCTGCTATTTCTTGCTGTTGTTCTATGAACAAACGATTTCTGCGCTTCCGAAGCTTTTGGGACCGTTTCCTGGCTGCCTCGGCTCTGTTGTCTATTGGTTGTAACTGTGACACCATTTCATCACCAGAGAAAGGTGGTGTAATAGAAGCAGTTGAATTAATTTGAAGAGCCAGGCGTGCCCTTCGTTATCTAGTTTTTTCAGCAGTATTCTTTCTTAACGCTCTTTGCTCTCTAGGGGTCATGTCTTTCATGGGCCTAATTTTCTTCCCTTTCCCTTTTTTATTTATATAGTTTTTCTTCTTTTTCTTCCAATTGAGCTAATTTAATAGGGTCGTTTTTGATTCGTTAATAACGTAAACGTTTTGCTACCCGTTTCTTTTCCAGCCTTTCTTCACGAGTTTGCTTTTTCTCGACCATTTTCTGCAACAACTGATCCACACCTTCAACGAAAGAAAAATTATTTATTTATAATGAAGTCACTTTGTTGTTGATAAAGGATACAATTGGAATAACAGAAATTTAAATTTTTCAAATACTTATGTAATGATTTCACTACCTACTAACTTATAACACGAATGATATTAAGAAGTAATCACTCCTCTGTCGCTTTAGTCTCTCCTCTGATACAAATATAGCCAGGGGAAAGACGCCAGAGAATAGACATATCTACACATAGTATAAAATGAAAACTAATCCAAAACAAGAATTTTAGTATAGACGTGTCCATGTAATTATTGCAAATATATATCTTGGAATATGATCGATAAATGAGCAGAAGATTCAAAATATTCAATTTATACTTACCATAAAAAAGACAATATTCAACGAGACACAACCTCCTTTCTCAACATCATGCATTGAACTGTTATATTCCCTATGAAATAATTTGAATTTTGTCGCTAATAAGATGAATTCGCCTCAAGACGGTTACATCGACTACCGGAAGGAGCTATTCCATGCATTATCCCGCGAGTTTTTGAATTTTAAAGAATGCCAGAGGAAGGGACTCAAAAACAGAGGACATATAGAAAAATATTTAAAACTGAAATGTTTTTTTTTATTTGTTTCTAATTTTTTCAATAATCGATAAAACTATATTTCGAGCATTCTGAACAGTGATGAACAGATACAAAAAAGTGAAAGTGGAAGATAAATCACAACTCTTTTCCAAAAAACCGTGGAAAGGACAAGCCAGAAAAGTGACATTTAGTGACTTCATATTTTTTTTTCTGGAAACTGTCAACATATTTCAGATCAAATCATTGTGTAATATTTGACGAATATCTTTCTCCGTTTCGGTAAACCAATATAATTGTTTTAATCATTGCGGTATTCTAGGTATTTCATGTTCCTTATGTAAAACAAATAGCTAAGAATGACCCATATATATATATATATATATATATATATATATATATATATATATATATTATATATATATATATACGTATATATCTATGCTTTGTCAAATAGTTTTATATATATATATATATATATATATATATATATATATATAATATATATATATATATATATATATATATATATATAATATATATATAATATATATATATATAATATATATATATATATATATATATATGTATATATATGTATATATATATATATATATATATATATATATATATATATATTATATATGTATATATTGCTTCCGAAAATTATGGCTCCGGCTGCTAGCTCCTAATTTTTTTCTCGTATCTCAGTATATTTTGTTGCACCTCATAGGCATTCATTTGTGTCCTGAAAAGTTTTACCCATTTTCGATTTATTGAAATTTACACAAGCCTTCATATTTATAGGCAAAGTTTTCAGTTTCGTCAGACTTGTCTGAATACTACTATAAAATAGTCGTTTTTGTTAAAACCATCAACAAACTAGTATCGCATTGACTTTTTTGTTTATAAGGATATTTGGACATTTGTTCAAGTATGCCACAAACGAAAACGGATCCAGTATACTTCCTAATACTAATTAAGTTTTAAAAAACGTTTTCTCATTTCTTAATGAGAAATTCCATAATGTAAAGGTTATTTCAATTCAAAATTGTAGATAAGAATGAACCATTGCACTATCTTTCAAAACAGTTACGTGTTGGTTTCTATCTAGAAGGTTATTTTCTAACAGTTCGAGACTTTTCCCCTAACTCCGTAATATGACATTTTTTCGATAAATCTGTTTATAATTAATACTATCGAATATGTAAGAAGATACCGACATCCTCATTTTTATTCTCTAGAGTACCTACTTCCCAAACAAGGGGGTGCTCTCTGGAATTCTGAAGAAAAATAATTTCGAATTATGAAATTGACCGAAGAAATCGCGAGAATTTCTAAAAATGAAGGCCGATTTCAACACGAAACTTGATTTCCATCTCTTAACCTTGAAGATATTTTTGTTAATATTCATATTATGTGCTTCTCCGTCGATATGTTCATGTACAAAATATATTTTAAGCAGGTTTTCTCTTTGAAAACCTGCTTATTAAAATGGGTGCGATTAGCAAAGTTGCACCAAGGACCAAGATAGTTTTTCGTTTCATGACTTTTTATGATGTTTGGCAGCAAAAACTCAATTTCATATATCGATATATATATATATATATATATATATATTATATATATATATACATATATATATATATATATATATATATATATATATATATATATATATATATATATATATATATATATATATATATATATATATATATATATATATATGTTCAGAAAGATTTCCGCGGTCGGAAGTATTTGAAAAACTTGGTTCACGGAATGAACCGCGTAAAAGATTTGAAAAATCTCGACGTTTCGGCTCCTTTTGCGAAGCCATCTTCAGGAGAATTAGAAAGGGAATAATTCAGAATCGTGGCCTCAATGTGCCTACTCCACGATTCGAATTAGGAGGAATCGGAAACAATACGATTGCGTGGTCTCAACCTGCCTACTCCACTAACCGTATTGCTTCCTGCCAACTCTGAAGTCTCAACCTGCCTACTCTTCAGAGTCAACTGACGGGCCGATCGTCGCGTGGCCGTATTTATAGGGGAGGGGGGCGGGTACTCACGCTCATCAGTGCGGGATGCACTCTGATTGGGTGTGACATGGCGACCACTGAGAAGTGGTTTCCATGCTGATGGGAGTCTGTGACTGTCATCTCTGGTGTTCAAACAATTTGGACGTTTTCCTATTTCTACAGCTTCACGGAAAATTCGGGATTTGATAGATCGGACGGGAGCAATAGTTCTTGTATTGGGGAAATCGATAATGTGGCCTGTTTGGGTGTGATGTTGGGAAAGGGCGTTGGTGATATCTGAATGTCTTACTGAAAGTGAATGTTCTTTGGCACGGACCTGAATTCGTCGTTTCGTTTGTCCTATATAAGAACGGGGACAATTGGAACAGGGAATCTCATAAACACCGTGATTTTCGTTAGGAATTTTATCCTTGGCGGATATGACCAGATGGGAGAGTTTTTGTTGAGTGGTGAATATTGTTTTGATGTTTGTGTTTTTGAGAGATCTTGCGATCTTATCTGTTACTCCTTTGATGTAAGGAAGAAATAATTTAGGTGTAGATTCTTGTTCAGTGGGATTGGAAGGAGGTAGAGGTGGGGTGATGTTTGTGTGTTTGCGTATGTTCTTGTTGATTTGATATGTGTTGTAACCGTTCTGTAATAATATATGTTTTAGAGTATTGAGTTCTGATTCACGGTGTTCGTCGTCAGATAGTCGAATGGAGCGGTAGATTAGGGCATCAACTACAGAGTTAAGTTGAGAAGGATGGTGGTGAGACTGTGCGTTCAGATAACGGTTTGTATGGGTGGGTTTACGATAAACTGAATAGGAGAAGCCTTGGGATGGAACGACGATTCGAATCGTGGAGTAGGCAGATTGAGGCCACGATTCTGAATTATTCCCCTTCTAATTCTCCTGAAGATGGCTTTGCAAAAGGAGCCGAAACGTCGAGATTTTTCAAATCTTTTACGCGGTTCATTCCGTGAACAAAGTTTTTCATATATATGTATATATATATATATATATATATATATATATATATATATATATATATATATATATATATATATATATATATGTTCATATGTATGTATGTATTTTAGCGTTGTTAAAGGGCGCAATTTTGAAGCAATAGGGTTGAAAGTTTGTAAATAGGTAGTTTCGTATGATATCTTGCATGGAATTGGTTTTGGTTTGAATTGGTTGAGGGGTTGGCCCCCTCGGTAAACTGAATCTTGTGTACACCACAGAAGGCGCAATTTTGTAGCAACAGGTTTGAAAGTTTGTATCTAGGTAGTTTCGTATGATATCTTGAATGGGATTGGCTTTGGTTTGAATTGGTTTGCACGATAAATTTTGGAGTTATAGGGTTAAAAGTTTATAAGTAGGTATTTTCGAAAGATATCTTGGATGGGATAGATTTTGGTTCAAATTGGTTTGGAGGTTGACCCCCTTGGGGAAGAAATAAATCATGTTTACATGATAAAGGGCGTAATTTTGGAGCAATATGATTGAAAGTTTGTGAGTAGGTAGTTTCGTATGATATATTAGATGGAATTGGTTTTGGTACGAATTTCTTGGGGGGTTGACCCCCCAGGAGAGGAAATAAATCTTGTTTACACGATAGAATGTGCAATTTTGTGACCATAGGGTTGAAATTTTGTATGTACCTAGGTAGTTTCGTATGATATCTTGGATGGTATTTATTTCGATATAAACTGGTTGGACGGTTGGCCCCCCGGAGGAGGAAATAAATATTTTTCATACGATAGAGGGCGCAATTCTTGTTTTAAGGATTTGGAACATAAATCACAATTGAATGAATAGATTTTTGAAACTGGAAACCTGCTTTTGTAATGCAGCTCGCTGCGATAGAGTTTTTTTCATTCTTATTCTATGTGTTGCCATTGAAAAATCATTTATTTTATTTTTTAGGTTGAGATATCTATAATGCATGAAATTATTAATCGAAATGTGTTTAATATTAAATTATTTTTATGTCGGAATGTTCCGGGTAAGCTAATCGATATATTATCTAATAGAAGAAAAAACAAAACCAGCACTCAACTTTATCAAGCTAAAATAGAGGACATATGAGTGAATTATAATTACAAATACTTTCTGTGATATATGGAGTCACATAATAAAAGCAATCCGACGTCATCAGGAGTTTGTTGCCTCTTATAACTAGAGCACTTTAAGCTGTACGAAAAAAAAACTCTATCACAGCGAGCTGCATTAGAAGAGCAGGTATCCAAGATATCCTACGAAAATACGTACCTACAAAGTTTCAACCTTATGGTACCAAAATTACGCCTTCTATCGTGTAGACAATATTTATTTCCCTGGGGGGTCAACCCCCAACCAATTCATATTAAAACCTATACCATTCAATATATCATACGAAACTACATACTCAAAAACTTTCAATCCTATTGCTCCAAAATAACGCCCTCTATCGTGTAAACAAGATTTATTTCTTCCGCCAGGGGTCAACCCCCCAACCAATTCGAACCAAAACCAATCCCATCCAAGATATCTTTCGAAAATGCCTATCTACAAATTTTTAACCCTATTACTCCAAAATTGCGACCTTTATCATGAATGGATTTGGTTTTGGTTTTGGTTTGAATTTGTTGCGGGGTTGACCCCCTGTGGGAGAAATAAAACTTGTTTAAAGTTTCATTTCTTTCCACAAGGGGTCAACCTCCAAACCAATTCAAACCAAAACCAATTCTATTCAAGATTTCATACAAAACTACATGGATAAAAATTTCAACCATATTGCTACAAAATTGCGCCTTCTGTCGTGTGCACAAGATTTATTTCCCCCTTTGGGGGGTCAACCGCTCCTCAAATTCAAACCGAAAACAATCCCATCCAAGATATCATGCGAAACTATCTATTCACAAGCTCTCAACCCTATTGCTTCAAAATTGAGACCTTTATCGTGTAAACAACGCTAAAACACATAAGCACATACATACGAATATATATATATATATATATATATATATATATATATATATATATATATATAGATAGATATATATATATATTTATATAGATATGTAGATATATATATATATATATATATATATATATATATATATATATTATATATATATATATATATAGATAATATATATATATATATAGATAGATATATATATATATATATATATATATATATATATATATATATATATATATATATATATATATATATATATATATATATATGAAATTGAGTTTTTGGTGCCAAGCATCATAAAAAGTCATGAAATGAAAAACTAACTTGGTCCTAGGTCCAACTTTGCTAATCGCACTCATTTTAATAAGCAGGTATTCAAAGTGAAAACCTTCTAAAAACTACGAAGATAAAATAAATTTTGACTGAGGTGCTCATGATCAAAATTTAATGAGCTATATAAGTTATTCATTTTTGAACTTAAATAAGTGTGTATTGTTTTCTTAATCTCCTTAGATGAATAATTCAGAGTAGTTTAATGAGAAAGACATGTTTACTCTGCAAATATTAAATTAGTAATAGAAGTTAGCACATGAAACTTTTCAATGCCACCATTTGTATTATAATTCTAACGTGTATGTTTTGAGTGAAGACTAATTTCACGCTATGATAATCATAAATTCGATCCATAATTTTATTTAAGTCCCAATTGTAAATACAGTGACGCCGCTCAGTCTCGAACACAGCGTTTCTCATTCCATATTATGCAGATTTCGTTGCACGCACGCCATTACTCATGCAAATTATTCCATTATTTACTTCCTGAAATGCATAGATATCATTCCAGAGTTTCACAGAAAATAGATCGAATGTGTTTCTGTCAACAATTTTATACAGAAAATTCAGAAAAATTAATTTAAAAATAATTTTTTTTAACATCATTATTGCCGGTTTGTAATAAGATTTTTATATTTAAATTCAAATCGTATATTTTCTTTCGATTGTTTAAACATATCATCATCATACAGCCATATACGTCCACTGTTGGACATAGGCCCCCCGTAAATTTTTCCATCTAGATCTATCTTGTGCAGTGTTTATCTAGTTTGTTTGGATTATCCTTATGTCGTCTGACCATCTTGTTGGCGGTCTACCTCTACTGCGATATGCCTCCTGTCGTGGCCTCCATTCTATGATCTTCTTTGTCCAGCGCCCATCCGTAAGACGTGCTACGTGTCCAGCCCAATTCCACTTCAGCTTCGCTATTCTTTCTACAGCATCTGTCAGCTTAGTCCTCCTTCTCACCACAGTATTTCTAATTTTGTCCCTGAGTGAAATGCCAAGCAGAGATCGTTCCATTTTTCTCTGGGCAATACGGATTTTGTCGTTCGTCTTTTTGGAAAGGGTTAGTGTTTCTGTCCCATAGGTAAGTACTGGCAGCACGCATTGCACTTGGAATTGCACCAGAATCCTCCAAGTGCTTCAGGACCCTCCTGATGAAGTCCTCGACCACCTAGAGGACATACCACTCCTAATCCGCTGACCGAAAAAGTGCGCGTAGTGCCGAAAGTGCGTGAAACGTCGATAGTGCGAGTAGTGCCGAAAGTGCGAGTAGTGTCGACAGTGCGCGAAAAATCAATCCGTCTCCGAAAAACCGAGTGCGGTTCGGTTAGTGCGCGAAACGTCAGCAAATGTATCTATTGTCAAACCATTTTTATAAATTTATATATAATAAAGTTAAGAATATCAGTACATTGCGTGGGTAAAGGTTTTCTGTGGTTTCCCTTACCATCTAATGTCAGTTGAAATATATTGACCTTGGACCGAATGGCACGTAATTAGCAAAAAAGTCGGCCGCAGCCGCATTCCCCTCAAAGATAGGAAAATTAGGTTTTTTATTAATATTGTAAATGTTAGAGAATTAATTAAGTAAAGCCAGGGTTGAAGAAGGTTGCAAAACCTTATAACTTCCTACAATAAATTATTTAGCTACATAACAAAAATGTACCCCATCCCCCCAGAAATCTTGAATAAACGTATTTTGATTGATTGACTGATTGCACGCATTGCTCATACACTTTTCTTTTTAGACACACAGGGATATTAGCTTTAAATATATATTGCAGCTTAAACGTATACAGCACATAAAAATAGTTTTGCGATTCACGAATAAAAATGTCCGAAGTAGAAGGAGATACCAATCTCCCCCAAGATATTCTAGTGAAAGCTGCTGAAGCTGTTGATGCGCTTGTGCCAAAAAAAACTAGGCGTATAATTTTTCCTAATTTGCTTCAGGAACCTAATGTGCTTCAGGAAATAAATGATTTAAGTTCAAGGCGTTCAAAAGGACAATTTTTGAGAAGATGCAGGTTGTGTTTAAAAGTCAGTGATAGACATTCCGAGAATCTATTGTGATAATAATGATTCAAATTTCAAAAAAAAAATTCTTTATTTGCTTTTAAAGATGTAAAAATCTATTGAAATAATTAATACGACCTCATGTTCTGTTCATTATTTGGACACCTACCTGTAACAATGAATAAAAAAGAGTAATGAATAGCGGTTTCAGATATTTTCTACAACAACTACCACGTTGTGATTTGCCGACAAAATACTCCTGCACCTTTTATTAAGTAGTATTTTTCATTTGCTGATTCTGTCCGGTAAAATATTTTTTCACAGTAAATAGTCAACTTTAGTTAAGGTTTTCGGATTTAAATTAAACTTAATTTTTTTTTGACGTTAGCGAGCTAGTTTTTAATGAAATAATGGGGAGATTATCTCAAACTTTCATTGATGATAGCACAAGAAAATAAAACCATAAGTTAGAAATGATTCATATTCAAAACAGGCGAGAAAATGACCAAAAAGTATAGATTTTCGAAAAAAACATAAGAGTGGCAATATCTCGAAAACCAGAAAACTTTTACTGTGGTCATGTTGATGTTATCTGGTTGACCTGAAGCCAATCTACCTCCAGTATCACTCTGGCGTGTTATTTACGGGATACCCTGTATATATATATATATATATATATATATATATATATATATATTGATATATAAATAACCTTTTTTATGCAAATACACCTATCAACTAGTACCAGTTGAGATTACTATTCTCTAGAGCCTTGGCCGGGCGAAATAAAATGAGTTGTTGAAGGCAGGCGGCTCAGTGTTGGAGCGTCAATTGTATATAGCTTTCAGGAGCAACGAACAGTGTTCTGATTTCCCTTGAGTCCAAACCAATTTAAATTTAATTCGGCGAAAATTCTGAAAGAATTGAACCATTGAATGCTAAGTAAGAAAGCTCTACATTTTTATATTCGTAACATGAATTTTATGATAAAAAATATTATATTAGTGGCATTCTGACTGTTTGAAAAAATAATTTTTTCTACTTCCTACTCGGACAGTGCTCCATTATTTGAGGGATAAAATTTTTAGTTAAATCCCTGAGATTGGAAGTAAAATATTCTGGATTCAAAATCCTACTGTTCATTAACAGGACTGAAAATAGTGAATACTGCGTCGTCAGTATCAAGCATAACAAGAGTTACCTATATTGAAACAAACCTAGAATTACCTTACTCTAGTTTCAGATTATAGAATGAAATATCGCAAGTATTTACACAAGTGCATCAAAATAACATATAATTTTGCATGACAGCGTGTTGTCAAAGAACCGTTCTTTCGCTTTCTGTAATTTCTAATTAGGGGCCGTTCAAGTATTACGTAACGCAATTTTTGAAGATTTTTGACCCTCCCTCCCCCTTATGTAACGCGCCGTAACGTTTACATGAACCCTCCCTCCCCCTCCGTAAACGTTACGTAACACCCAAGTGCGCAAAATACCTGAAAGTCGCTAATATACCTATGTTATTGTTTAAATCGCGTTTTCGTTAATAATAAACAAAACAAGAGATTTCTCACTCGCAATACATGCGTATAATGTTTATTTTATTGTTATTTAATAAATAATCATACATAATAAATAATCTTACATTTAATTATGCCGTTTTCCAGACTTGGCCCTGTCCTCACAGACATTTTTAGCTTTATCCACCATTATTTTTCTCATGCATTATTTGATTTTAGCTTATTAACAGGTTTTCACTCTGGGAACCTGCTTATTAAATGGGTGCGATTAGCAAAGTTGGACCTAGGACCCCAAGATAGTTTTTCGTTTCATGTATTTTTATGATATATATATATATATATATATATATATATATATATATATATATATATATATATATATATATACAAAAAATATTGCGAGTCACGGACGTGGGCGCTATACCATTTTTTCTTTAGCCGTTTTTTAAATTTCGTTGGCAGTTTTTGGCACACAAGTCAGCATGAGAGCTTTTAAAGGGCAAAAACAGCTGATGATGCAAATCTTCCTCTTTTTCTTCTGAGAGTTACATTACAGTATATCTACAACACTGACTACAGCAATGTGCTTCTGTGTATTACGTGTTTGAAAAAAACTAAACGAAAACTGACAACGGGAACAAAAAAAAATTACGACGAATACATCGAGGTATTCTCCATAAAACATAAACGGATATGGTTGCCAACTTGGAAGAAACTGACGTACAATACAATCGAGGGATTGCCCGTAAAACATGAACGAAAAGGGTTCCCAACTTGAGTGATTCAAGTTTCCTCTTTTTATTTCAATATGAAAACAATGTTACGTAACGCGCTGTTCGAACCCCCCTCCCGCCCATGTAACGCATCGTAACGTTTTGCAAGATTCAGCATAATGTAGGATATTGACGAAACTAAGTAGAGTAGAAGAATACACTCATAATTTTACTGAACCAGAAAATATCCAACAATACTTGATGATCTTCAACTAATTGTTTTGTTTTTGACATTGGAAATTGAACTTTTCTTCTTTTCCATATAAAACAACAAATTAACAAAAACTTGATGTGCTGTGGAATATCATCATTCAATACATAATAAAATAGTTACGTTTTCTTCAACGTGATTTTGTTTTTCACGATAAATTCAAGTTAATATTCATGCGAATCACCCTTTGCTTTATTCTTGTACAATTTAAGAACCATAAAGCTAATTCGGTATGTTCCTGAGAAAGATGAAGTCGTAAAAGCTTTGCGGCCTGCCAAGAAAATGCATTAAAAATGAGCTTCCAACTTCAACACATCTCCAACAGGTACGAATATTTCCAACGGGTGATTCAATTTCGCGAATTGAAATATAAATACTATAAATATGTTCGAATTTGTACATAAAATCGATATATCGGCAGGGTTGTGAATCTCCAAAATACAAATTTATGAGGAATCGAGAATTTCCTGAATTTTCATGACATATTCAATTTATACATTCATTAGCGATTATTTATTAGACCAAGCTACAGAGATTTAGAGTGAGCATTTTGTGCAAAAAGTGTTAGAAGAAAACCAGCTCCGCCATTGTTTGTCAAATAGTTCCACATGATATAGTGATATGTTTTTCACTCGACTTTATTATTTATGTCTTTGTTATTAACAATTTTATGCAAAAAACCGCATTTTTTTTAGTTTTTTGCTAAAAACTAAAATTGAAACTATCAGAGTAATCGTGATAGTGTCAATAGACTTATTGTAGAAAATGAAAAGACGAAAAAAATGAGAGGTCGGACGACTCGATCAGACCCTCAGTCTAAAGGAAAATTGGAAAAAATCGGCCAAAATGCAGTTTTTTCAAAAGTTCATAACTCGGTTATCAGTTAAATTTTGCTAAAAAATCAAGAGCGTTTTATGCGGAATTGCTCTCACTCAGATTTATACACTAATCACTCAACGGATATTGAAGCTCCTTCTTTGTTGTTGTTGAATGTCATCATTTGAAAGGTCTGTGCAGAGAAAAGACATCCAGTACAGAAGAAATATTGCTGTCACAATTAAACAGATATATTTTGTCAAAAGATCTCCAGGACTTATATCTAAATGTAAGGGTAGCTCTTACGATGTTTTTGTGTATACCAGTCAGCAATTGTCAGCAGAACGTTCGTTTTCTACTCTTTCACGAGTAAAGGATTATTTAAGATCAACTTTTGACCAGAAAATGTTAGTTAACTCAGCTGTTTTAGCCATAGTAAAAGACTTGAGAAAAATACTTGACGTGTAAGCTTGACTTTAATGATATCATTGATATAGTCGCTAATATTAAACCTAGGCTTAAAAATTCTGAAAACTTTTGAAAGTTTCACTATAAATTGAATGTTTAAGCTCTCAATAAACAGTTTTATCATTGAATCGTTTTCGATTTCTTAATTTTCCATGTTACAATCCGCTTTGAAAAAAAAAACAAAATTGATTTTTTTCAGTTTATGTTTAAAATCGAAGTGGTTTCAAAATGAGTGAAAAAAAATATTCATTTCTGAATGGATGGTAAACAATAATGAGACAAAAACAATATGAAGGACGACTGGGTTTCTTTAAAATCTCGTGGGCAACAAGTGACGAAACATTTAACTTTTCCTTCAATCCATATTTTTCCGTTAATTATGATAACAATAATTGTACTATGTTTAGTTTAAAAGTTGAAAGGATATCTTCAGGAGTAAGAAGAAATCATAGATTCTCTGCAAATATTCCACATAACAAAGTACTAATTAGTATTATTCCTAGATCATAGTTAGTGAGGTTATATAAAGCTATAACTTTATTAAGATGTTAATTTATTTTTAAGATATTGATGTTCACATAGTATTATTTTAGGTCTGGCAAATTGTCGCGTTTGGGAGGCGGGGGCGGCGAAATGCTTCAGGCCCATGGGCGGCAAATTCGTAAATCCGGCTCTGTATATATATATACATATATACATATATATATATATATATATATATATATATATTATTTATATATCTATATATATATATATATACATATATATATATATATATATATATATATATATATATTATATATATATATATATATATACATATATATATATATATATATATATATATATATATATATATATATATAATATATATATATATATATATATATATATATATCATATATTCCAGAAATGTTCTATAAATGAGCAGAAATATAAAATAATTCAATGAATGAAACTGATGAGTTTTCTATTTTGTCGAAATTCATCAAAACTGATGACAACATTATAAATACTTGAAAATTACATTACTATTACAACCGGTAGTTGTATTGTAAAATAAATATCGGTGAAAATCAGAAAAAATAGCTTTATCTATTCAGTTCGAATCATTTCTCCATTTGGCCATTCTCTTCTTTGTTTACATGTAGTGCATTGTGCATTGAACCGATATGACCTGCTACTAAAGGTCATTTACAATTAAATGGCACGAAATTTCAGAAGGATCAATACCTACTATCTCGATTAACAGGTTACATAAATGAATCAAAATCTTTACAAAAACTATGATATTATATTTATTCTTTATCAGTCCTGTAACACTCATGTAAAAAATGAAAAGTGTTTTAATCTCTTAACAAAAAATTGAATTTATAGTTGTATTTAGTTATAATATAGATAGGTACTCCTAGCATCATTAAAATTTGACAACCAGATAAACGAAATTCAAAATATTAATGATCATAAAATATCTGAGAATTTGTTAATTAAAATAAAATTTCAAATGTTTGACTGAAAATCTAGTTTTCATCTCAATATAATAACTGTTTTTGTTTGTGTCAAGCGTGAAAGGTTTGCTAAAATATCAATAGTTTTTTTTTATTCGAAAATATAATTTTTTTACCCAAATTTGATGATCTTGAAGTGAAACCTTCAGATTATTTTAATATGTTTATAGGAAAAACTGCAGTCTTTCAGAATAGTTGTGAAAATAATTTTAAAATTATTGATATTTCATACGTTTTTCGTGTAAATGACAATAGTAACTAGAATTGACTGGAAGGTTGAGGCGATTTCATGGATATTCATTGAAAATTGAGAAAACAATGGAGATTATTGATAATATTTTTCAGTTAAGTGAATGAAAAGAAGATTTTTCAAAATTAACTCCAATTCCAGTATCAGTGATACGAAGAATTAAACTCAGTTTCCATCGGAATAATCAAGTAGAATTGCGCATATAAGAAACAGTGTTTATTTAAGAAATATCGAAGTAAACACCCTCTCGAAAATTTATATCAACTCACCCCCATCGATGGCCTTGATTTGGGGCCCTTCTTCAACCATCCTTCAGACAGGATAGCCTAGATGATCACCACAACACTTTAATGACTTCGGAAACTTGAATTTCCTCTAAAGAATCTATTTTTTCTTCTGATGTCTGGGTAGTTCACCTTAGTCATCCGAAGAATGAATCAATATACGAGGGGTTGCGGCTGCGCATCATCCCCCACCCCACGTGACGTAATCGGCGCCCCCACTGCGTCCAATCTGCCCGCAAGTCCTTGCGCCCCGATAAAATCGTTAAAAATTAAGATAACAATGTCGGAAATGAGACGTTGAGAAAGATGTGTAAGGATTTTGAAAAATCTTGTATGGTTCTTCGAGAACAAGGATTTTCCAATTTTTGTTTTATTGAATCAGCCAATAATAGGAAGTGTCAAAATATTTACTAGCAAATCTTCCTGATAATCAATTTCATGCTTTTACTCCTATATTTTTTATTATTCGATTTTCAAGTTTCATAGAAAGCATGCTCATTTAAATGAAAAGGAAATAAATCGAAGATTTTAACAAACAAATTAATAATAATACTAATAATAATAATATTTATTCAGCACATTTGTATAATATAACTAAAAATAACAAACGCTGTGAAACGTCAAAAAAATAAAGGGGTCTCAGAGCCTCATTTTAAACTTAATTATACAACAATCAAATTCTTTTGTATTATATGGTTCGGATTGAATAATAAGATTACGAATTTCCTTCATGAAGAGTCTGCTATTTTCAGTTTGTTGAAGGGCTTAAGGTAGGACATTGGAGAAACGCATACATATATATTCTGTCTGATTTTGGGTGAGAGTCAGATGCCTATGTGGATATGGGTAAGGGGCCATTTGCCTTGTATTATTGTGGTTTTTGTGTTTGGAAAAGAGATGGTTTTGGTCAATATTAATTCAAGTCAATTATATATGGATATCCCATGTGCTGTCATAAGGTTGTTTTAACGGAAGATGTTACGGCAGGATTGTCTGCATTTTATCTTGAAGATGGATCTTATAGCTAATTTTGTGTCATAAAGATTCAGTCGATCTGTGAGGAATTGCCCCAAAAGACTATTCCGTATGATATTAAAAACTGGAAGTTTGCATGGTACCTATATTTGTTTCAGCACCTCAGTAGTCACTTGATGTTTAAGTATATTTAGAGAATAATTTGCTGATGTTAATTTTTTTAATAGGTTGTTGATGCGATCTTCCCATTTCAGGTTTGAATTCAAATGTATTCCTAGGAATTTTGTGGCTTCTGTACTATCATTTGGTTCTCTTTGTAGGTGAAGCCTTCTGGTCTAGAGGTGTTGGATCTATCAGTAGAAAATATGAGGAATTCTATTTTTTTGGCATCAAGCGGTAGCTGATTTTTGCTGCTGCAATTCTCTATTTTAAACATGACATTCTGGGCATTCACTATTCCTGGTTCTAGTTGGTTGGCAGCGAGTACAATATTTGTGTCATCGGCTTATGAGACAGGTTTAACTGAGCTTTAGGTTAGGTGAGTTGGTAGGTCATTCACGTAGGCGAGGAATAGAAATGGTCCAAGGATGGTTCCTTGAGGTATTCCTTGGTTAATCGTTGCCATATCTGATAGAAATACTTCATTGTTCCCAATTATACTAACTGTTTGGGAATGATTCTCTAGATAGCTTTTACTCAGTTTTAGTTGTTTGTCACTGATTCCGTGGGCTTCCAGTTTTGTCAGAAGTATTTTATGGTTGACACAAATGCTTTTGATGAGTCCAGGAAGAGACTCAGTGGAAAGTCTCCTTCCTCCAAGATTTCCGAAATTAAGCAAGTAAGGTAATAAATTTCCGCTGTTGTGCTTTTTCCTGTTATATAACCATATATATATAACCATTATAGTGCAAGGATAGATCAAATGTTATAATAAACAAAAAATAATAGAAGAAGAAATTGAAGTAACAATAAAAAAGAGCTGAACGAACGAACAAATGGTTAGACAAGAAATAAAACAAAATAGCAGAAATAGAAGATTACTAAATTACATACAATATTTATATACAGATGATAGAAAATTCGACAAAAACATGTAAAATAAAAAAGACAATATAATTCAAACTTTTTCAGAAGAAAAATTCAGAATAAATTAAATAAAACTGTGGCAACAAGAAGTCAAATAGCTATATTAAAACAGGAGCGACTGCGTTAATATTTGTTTCAAAAAAAGCAGAGCAAGAAATATTTTAGAATGTTATAGAATCAAATGGCTCTAAAGAAACGTCAAACTTGTATGTTGTATGGTTGTAGAGAATGATATATAGATAGAATAAAATGTCAGAGAATGAAGAAATAAACATAATAAAAAACAGAAGAGCTGGACAAACTCACCAATATGATTTGGAAAAGAAATGAATTCTTTCTTATTTCTTATTATTATTACCAAATGTGTTGAGGAGAAAACTCTATACCTATGCTATAAAAAAATTAAAGGAGAATAAAATTCGAAAGAGACAACTCAGTCAAAGACCGAAGAAATTCGGAAAATTTATTTCGAATATAGAAGAATTTTCTATTTTCTATCCATTGATTCAAACCAAGGTTATGATAGTATAAATTTTCATTATATACTAAGCTTTCTAACTTCATCTATGAAAGTTTTTCATTTTTATAAGGAGCTGAAACTATTAAGTCAGTTGATTAAAAAAGACTCTAGATGAAACAATAAACATGAATATCGATTGGAAGAATATTTTGAGAGTATCATGGAGACACACTCCACTTTTTTTGACCTAATTGAAGCAACTGTTGAAAAGGAAGATAAAATATTAGAAAGAAGATTCTTCAGTGAGCAAAATGTCAAAAAAACAAATTTGAATAATTTTCCTATGTAAATGGATTTGAATAAAGAAAACAAGGAAAATAATCCATTTTTTATTCAGACCTTATAGTATTACCTGCAATAGAGATGTTTTGTAATGGGATTGGATTTTAGATCATTCCATAGGATCTCTGTTTATGGCTCCATAGTTGAATCTGAGAGGCTATAAACTACGGCTAGTGTATAGATTCTGAATTGAATTATACCTTTTCTCGTACTTTATATGTTTGAAACTATTTCGAGAATGAAGAATTACACCAGTGCAGATTTTTTCGAGATTTCACTAATTACAGTCGAAACTTTTGATATATATATATATATATAATTATTTATTCGAATTGTTGTTGCCTGTGAACTATTTCTAATCTCTTGAAAATTATTAGCAATAACAGGCTTGTTGAATCTTAAAAAACTCGATTTTATTAAAAAGTTGACGTTTCGCCACGACATCCGTGGCTTTATCAAAACTTTTGAAAAAGCCACGAAAGTCGATGCGAAACGTCAACTTTTTAATAAAATCGAGTTTTTTAAGATTCAACAAGCCTGTTATTGCTAATAATTTTCAAGAGATTTTATATATATATATATATATATAATATAAAAATTTTTTGGGGTATTGTTGGGGTCATTTGCTACCTTTTCTCTCTGGATCCTTGGTCCTAAGACTCACGGTTGAGGAGATATAATTTTTTTTCTCAAATTTCCCTAACTTCCGCCTTTAAACCCTCATAAGTTTTTTATTAGCACCTGTAAAAGCCCAAATTTATCAACTGAATATTCTGTAAAGTGTGCTTGTTCAATGTTGGAAAAAGTAACAAATATTGAAAGCTTCACTCTCAATAAAAACTTTTTCACTTAATAAACTTCTTAACTGTATGCTACACATTGATGAGAAACCAACATTTCTGCTTCAAATTGAGGATATTCCTTTGGAAAGACGGAAAACGTTCGGACTTAGTGAGAGGAAAACAATTTTATTTTTATGATCGTCTATTTGAACAAAAGTTAAACTACTAACAATAATTCAATATACAACTCTTCTCTAGTTATAAATTTTGTTCGAACTGTTCTCCTTTGTTCCTAAACACGTCTGGCACATCTTTCTTACTTTAGCCGTTACGGTAGCTAGTTATTTTTTGAAGCAGAAATATTTCTCTTTTTGCTCAGACAAAATGTGATTTTATTATCGTTTATTTGAACAAAAGATAAACTAATAACAATAATTTAATACTTACCTGCTCTCTTGTTGCACATTTTGTTGAAGCAGAAATATTTAAATGTCGGACAAAATGTGTACCAAGAGAGCAAACAGATATTAAATTATTATAAGTAGTAACTGTTGTTCAAATAAAGGATCATAAAATCACATTTTGATGGAACAAAAAAGAGAAATATTTCTGCTTCAACAAATAAGTAGATACCGTTACGGCTGAAGTATGAAAGAGGAGCCAGACGTTCATTAGGAACAAGGGAGAACAGTTCGAACAAAATTTATAACCAGAGAACAGTTATATATCAAATTATTGTTATTAGTTCAATTTTTGTTCTAATAAACGATCATAAAAATGAAATCGTTTTCCTCACTAAGTCCGAACGATTTCCGTCTTTCTAAAGGAGTATCCGCAATTTGAAGCAGAAATATTTTTT
This sequence comes from Cynegetis impunctata, assembly GCA_030704885.1. Taxonomy (NCBI): domain Eukaryota; kingdom Metazoa; phylum Arthropoda; class Insecta; order Coleoptera; family Coccinellidae; genus Cynegetis; species Cynegetis impunctata. Next base: position 732,704 of record JARQZK010000756.1, read on the forward strand.
TCTTATCAATGTGTAGCATACCGTTGAAAAGTTTATTAAGCAAGGAAGTTTTTAAAAGGAATTGAAGCTCTCAATTGTTGTTACTTTTTTCAAAATTTAATTTTTAAGTTGCAAAAAAAAAAAAAAAAGAGTTTATTGTCTAACAGGAGTATTCCCAATTATAAGACAGACATAGTATGGTTTACAGTAATGAATGAGTATAAGTATAACAACAGAACAATAGAACAGTATACAATACACAGTGATCCATACAAATAACAATAAAATAATATATATTGAAGAATTCCAATTGACTTGGCAGTACAGAG